>JAKVIS010002215.1:0-24745 GCA_033119425.1 Bufotes viridis | reverse complement strand
GACTAGCCCCGGCCCTATCTTATATGAAGGATGGCCTTATGCCCAATATACTGAATACTATGAATAGCCCCCGGCCCTATCTTATATGAAGGATGGCCTTATGCCCAATATACTGAATACTATGACTAGCCCCGGCCCTATCTTATATGAAGGATGGCCTTATGCCCAATATACTGAATACTATGACTAGCCCCCGGCCCTATCTTATATGAAGGATGGCCTTATGCCCAATATACTGAATACTATGAATAGCCCCTGACCCTATCTTATATGAAGGATGGCCTTATGCCCAATATACTGAATACTATGAATAGCCCCGGCCCTATCTTATATGAAGGATAGCCTTATGCCCAATATACTGAATACTATGACTAGCCCCTGGCCCTATCTTATATGAAGGATGGCCTTATGCCCAATATACTGAATACTATGACTAGCCCTCGGCCCTATCTTATATGAAGGATGGCCTTATGCCCAATATACTGAATACTATGACTAGCCCCCGGCCCTATCTTATATGAAGGATGGCCTTATGCCCAATATACTGAATACTATGAGTAGCCCCCGGCCCTATCTTATATGAAGGATGGCCTTATCCCCAATATACTGAATACTATGACTAGCCCCTGGCCCTATCTTATATGAAGGATGGTCTTATGCCCAATATAATGAATACTATGACTAGCCCCCGGCCCTATCTTATATGAAGGATGGCCTTATGCCCAATATACTGAATACTATGACTAGCCCCCGGCCCTATCTTATATGAAGGATGGCCTTATGTCCAATATACTGAATACTATGAATAGCCCCCGACCCTATCTTATATGAAGGATGGCCTTATGCCCAAAATACTGAATCCTATGACTAGCCGCCGGCCCTATCTTATATGAAGGACGGCCTTATGCCCAATATACTGAATACTCTGACTAGCCCACGGCCCTATCTTATATGAAGGATGGCCTTATGCCCAATATACTGAATACAATGACTAGCCCCCGGCCCTATCTTATATGAAGGATGGCCTTATGCCCAATATACTGAATACATGACTAGCCCCCGGCCCTATCTTATATGAAGGATGGCCTTATGCCTAATATACTGAATACTATGACTAGCCCCCGGCCCTATCTTATATGAAGGACGGCCTTATGCCCAATATACTGAATACTCTGACTAGCCCCCGGCCCTATCTTATATGAAGGATGGCCTTATGCCCAATATACTGAATCCTATGACTAGCCCCGGCCCTATCTTATATGAAGGATGGCCTTATGCCCAATATACTGAATACTATGACTAGCCCCCGGCCCTATCTTATATGAAGGATGGCCTTATGCCCAATATACTGAATACTATGACTAGCCCCGGCCCTATCTTATATGAAGGATGGCCTTATGCCCAATATACTGAATACTATGACTAGCCCCGGCCCTATCTTATATGAAGGATGGCCTTATGCCCAATATACTGAATACTATGACTAGCCCCGGCCCTATCTTATATGAAGGATGGCCTTATGCCCAATATACTGAATACTATGACTAGCCCCGGCCCTATCTTATATGAAGGATGGCCTTATGCCCAATATACTGAATACTATGAATAGCCCCGGCCCTATCTTATATGAAGGATGGCCTTATGCCCAATATACTGAATACTATGAATAGCCCCGGCCCTATCTTATATGAAGGATGGCCTTATGCCCAATATACTGAATACTATGAATAGCCCCCGGCCCTATCTTATATGAAGGATGGCCTTATGCCCAATATACTGAATACTATGACTAGCCCCGGCCCTATCTTATATGAAGGATGGCCTTATGCCCAATATACTGAATACTATGACTAGCCCCGGCCCTATCTTATATGAAGGATGGCCTTATGCCCAATATACTGAATACTATGAATAGCCTCCGACCCTATCTTATATGAAGGATGGCCTTATGCCCAATATACTGAATACTATGACTAGCCCCGGCCCTATCTTATATGAAGGATGGCCTTATGCCCAATATACTGAATACTATGAATAGCCCCGGCCCTATCTTATATGAAGGATGGCCTTATGCCCAATATACTGAATACTATGACTAGCCCCGGCCCTATCTTATATGAAGGATGGCCTTATGCCCAATATACTGAATACTATGAATAGCCCCCGGCCCTATCTTATATGAAGGACGGCCTTATGCCCAATATACTGAATACTATGACTAGCCCCGGCCCTATCTTATATGAAGGATGGCCTTATGCCCAATATACTGAATACAATGAATAGCCCCCGGCCCTATCTTATATGAAGCGTGGCCTTATGCCCAATATACTGAATACTATGAATAGCCCCCGACCCTATCTTATATGAAGGATGGCCTTATGCCCAATATACTGAATACTATGAATAGCCCCCGACCCTATCTTATATGAAGGATAGCCTTATGCCCAATATACTGAATACTATGACTAGCCCCTGGCCCTATCTTATATGGAGGATGGTCTTATGCCCAATATACTGAATCCTATGACTAGCCCTCGGCCCTATCTAATATGAAGGATGGCCTTATGCCCAATATACTGAATACTATGACTAGCCCCCGGCCCTATCTTATATGAAGGATGGCCTTATGCCCAATATACTGAATACTATGAATAGCCCCCGGCCCTATCTTATATGAAGGATGGTCTTATGCCCAATACTATGACTAGCCCCGGCCCTATCTTATATGAAGGATGGTCTTATGCCCAATACTATGACTAGCCCCCGGCCCTATCTTATATGAAGGATGGCCTTATGCCCAATATACTGAATACTATGACTAGCCCCGGCCCTATCTTATATGAAGGATGGCCTTATGCCCAATATACTGAATACTATGACTAGCCCTCGGCCCTATCTTATATGAAGGATGGCCTTATGCCCAATATACTGAATACTATGAATAGCCCCGGCCCTATCTTATATGAAGGACGGCCTTATGCCCAATATACTGAATACTATGAATAGCCCCGGCCCTATCTTATATGAAGGATGGCCTTATGCCCAATATACTGAATACTATGAATAGCCCCGGCCCTATCTTATATGAAGGATGGCCTTATGCCCAATATACTGAATACTATGAATAGCCCCGGCCCTATCTTATATGAAGGATGGCCTTATGCCCAATATACTGAATACTATGAATAGCCCCCGGCCCTATCTTATATGAAGGATGGCCTTATGCCCAATATACTGAATACTATGACTAGCCCCGGCCCTATCTTATATGAAGGATGGCCTTATGCCCAATATACTGAATACTATGAATAGCCCCCGGCCCTATCTTATATGAAGGATGGCCTTATGCCCAATATACTGAATACTATGAATAGCCCCCGGCCCTATCTTATATGAAGGATGGCCTTATGCCCAATATACTGAATACTATGACTAGCCCCCGGCCCTATCTTATATGAAGGATGGCCTTATGCCCAATATACTGAATACTATGAATAGCCCCGGCCCTATCTTATATGAAGGATGGCCTTATGCCCAATATACTGAATCCTATGACTAGCCCCGGCCCTATCTTATATGAAGGATGGCCTTATGCCCAATATACTGAATACTATGGATATCCAACGACCCTATCTTATATGAAGGATGGTCTTATGCCCAATATACTGAATACTATGACTAGCCCCCGGCCCTATCTTATATGAAGGATAGCCTTATGCCCAATATACTGAATACTATGACTAGCCCCGGCCCTATCTTATATGAAGGATGGCCTTATGCCCAATATACTGAATACTATGACTAGCCCCGGCCCTATCTTATATGATGGATGGCCTTATGCCCAATATACTGAATACTATGACTAGCCCTCGGCCCTATCTTATATGAAGGATGGCCTTATGCCCAATATACTGAATACTATGAATAGCCCCGGCCCTATCTTATATGAAGGATGGCCTTATGCCCAATATACTGAATACTATGAATAGCCCCCGGCCCTATCTTATATGAAGGATGGCCTTATGCCCAATATACTGAATACTATGAATAGCCCCGGCCCTATCTTATATGAAGGATGGCCTTATGCCCAATATACTGAATACTAATGAATAGCCCCGGCCCTATCTTATATGAAGGATGGCCTTATGCTCAATATACTGAATACTATGAATAGCCCCGGCCCTATCTTATATGAAGGATGGCCTTATGCCCAATATACTGAATACTATGACTAGCCCCGGCCCTATCTTATATGAAGGATGGCCTTATGCCCAATATACTGAATACTATGAATAGCCCCGGCCCTATCTTATATGAAGGATGGCCTTATGCCCAATATACTGAATACTATGACTAGCCCCGGCCCTATCTTATATGAAGGATGGCCTTATGCCCAATATACTGAATACTATGAATAGCCCCGGCCCTATCTTATATGAAGGATGGCCTTATGCCCAATATACTGAATACTATGAATAGCCCCGGCCCTATCTTATATGAAGGATGGCCTTATGCCCAATATACTGAATACTATGACTAGCCCCCGGCCCTATCTTATATGAAGGATGGCCTTATGCCCAATATACTGAATACTATAAATAGCCCCCGGCCCTATCTTATATGAAGGATGGCCTTATGCCCAATATACTGAATACTATGACTAGCCCCGGCCCTATCTTATATGAAGGATAGCCTTATGCCCAATATACTGAATCCTATGACTAGCCCCGGCCCTATCTTATATGAAGGACGGCCTTATGCCCAATATACTGAATACTATGAATAGCCCCCGTCCCTATCTTATATGAAGGATGGCCTTATGCCCAATATACTGAATACTATGACTAGCCCCGGCCCTATCTTATATGAAGGATGGCCTTATGCCCAATATACTGAATACTATGACTAGCCCCGGCCCTATCTTATATGAAGGATGGCCTTATGCCCAATATACTGAATACTATGAATAGCCCCCGGCCCTATCTTATATGAAGGATGGCCTTATGCCCTATATACTGAATACTATGAATAGCCCCCGGCCCTATCTTATATGAAGGATGGCCTTATGCCCAATATACTGAATACTATGAATAGCCCCCGGCCCTATCTTATATGAAGGATGGCCTTATGCCCAATATACTGAATACTATGACTAGCCCCCGGCCCTATCTTATATGAAGGATAGCCTTATGCCCAATATACTGAATCCTATGACTAGCCCCCGGCCCTACCTTATATGAAGGACGGCCTTATGCCCAATATAATGAATACTATGAATAGCCCCCGTCCCTATCTTATATGAAGGACGGCCTTATGCCCAATATACTGAATACTATGACTAGCCCCCGGCCCTATCTTATATGAAGGATGGCCTTATGCCCTATATACTGAATACTAATGAATAGCCCCCGGCCCTATCTTATATGAAGGATGGCCTTATGCTCAATATACTGAATACTATGAATAGCCCCCGGCCCTACCTTATATGAAGGATGGCCTTATACCCAATATACTGAATACTATGACTAGCCCCCGGCCCTATCTTATATGAAGGATGGCCTTATGCCCAATATACTGAATACTATGACTAGCCCCGGCCCTATCTTATATGAAGGATGGCCTTATGCCCAATATACTGAATACTATGACTAGCCCCGGCCCTATCTTATATGAAGGATGGCCTTATGCCCAATATACTGAATACTATGACTAGCCCCGGCCCTATCTTATATGAAGGATGGCCTTATGCCCAATATACTGAATACTATGACTAGCCCCGGCCCTATCTTATATGAAGGATGGCCTTATGCCCAATATACTGAATACTATGACTAGCCCCCGGCCCTATCTTATATGAAGGATGGCCTTATGCCCAATATACTGAATACTATGACTAGCCCCGGCCCTATCTTATATGAAGGATGGCCTTATGCCCAATATACTGAATACTATGACTAGCCCCGGCCCTATCTTATATGAAGGATGGCCTTATGCCCAATATACTGAATACTATGACTAGCCCCGGCCCTATCTTATATGAAGGATGGCCTTATGCCCAATATACTGAATACTATGACTAGCCCCGGCCCTATCTTATATGAAGGATGGCCTTATGCCCAATATACTGAATACTATGACTAGCCCCGGCCCTATCTTATATGAAGGATAGCCTTATGCCCAATATACTGAATACTATGACTAGCCCCGGCCCTATCTTATATGAAGGATGGCCTTATGCCCAATATACTGAATACTATGAATAGCCCCGGCCCTATCTTATATGAAGGATGGCCTTATGCCCAATATACTGAATACTATGACTAGCCCCGGCCCTATCTTATATGAAGGATGGCCTTATGCCCAATATACTGAATACTATGAATAGCCCCGGCCCTATCTTATATGAAGGATGGCCTTATGCCCAATATACTGAATACTATGACTAGCCCCGGCCCTATCTTATATGAAGGATGGCCTTATGCCCAATATACTGAATACTATGACTAGCCCCGGCCCTATCTTATATGAAGGATGGCCTTATGCCCAATATACTGAATACTATGAATAGCCCCCGGCCCTATCTTATATGAAGGATGGCCTTATGCCCAATATACTGAATACTATGACTAGCCCCGGCCCTATCTTATATGAAGGATGGCCTTATGCCCAATATACTGAATACTATGACTAGCCCCGGCCCTATCTTATATGAAGGATGGCCTTATGCCCAATATACTGAATACTATGACTAGCCCCGGCCCTATCTTATATGAAGGATGGCCTTATGCCCAATATACTGAATACTATGACTAGCCCCCGGCCCTATCTTATATGAAGGATGGCCTTATGCCCAATATACTGAATACTATGAATAGCCCCGGCCCTATCTTATATGAAGGATGGCCTTATGCCCAATATACTGAATACTATGACTAGCCCCGGCCCTATCTTATATGAAGGATGGCCTTATGCCCAATATACTGAATACTATGACTAGCCCCGGCCCTATCTTATATGAAGGATGGCCTTATGCCCAATATACTGAATACTATGACTAGCCCCGGCCCTATCTTATATGAAGGATGGCCTTATGCCCAATATACTGAATACTATGACTAGCCCCGGCCCTATCTTATATGAAGGATGGCCTTATGCCCAATATACTGAATACTATGACTAGCCCCGGCCCTATCTTATATGAAGGATGGCCTTATGCCCAATATACTGAATACTATGAATAGCCCCGGCCCTATCTTATATGAAGGATGGCCTTATGCCCAATATACTGAATACTATGACTAGCCCCGGCCCTATCTTATATGAAGGATGGCCTTATGCCCAATATACTGAATACTATGACTAGCCCCGGCCCTATCTTATATGAAGGATGGCCTTATGCCCAATATACTGAATACTATGACTAGCCCCGGCCCTATCTTATATGAAGGATGGCCTTATGCCCAATATACTGAATACTATGAATAGCCCCGGCCCTATCTTATATGAAGGATGGCCTTATGCCCAATATACTGAATACTATGACTAGCCCCGGCCCTATCTTATATGAAGGATGGCCTTATGCCCAATATACTGAATACTATGACTAGCCCCGGCCCTATCTTATATGAAGGATGGCCTTATGCCCAATATACTGAATACTATGAATAGCCCCCGGCCCTATCTTATATGAAGGATGGCCTTATGCCCAATATACTGAATACTATGACTAGCCCCGGCCCTATCTTATATGAAGGATGGCCTTATGCCCAATATACTGAATACTATGAATAGCCCCGGCCCTATCTTATATGAAGGATGGCCTTATGCCCAATATACTGAATACTATGAATAGCCCCGGCCCTATCTTATATGAAGGATGGCCTTATGCCCAATATACTGAATACTATGACTAGCCCCGGCCCTATCTTATATGAAGGATGGCCTTATGCCCAATATACTGAATACTATGACTAGCCCCGGCCCTATCTTATATGAAGGATGGCCTTATGCCCAATATACTGAATACTATGACTAGCCCCGGCCCTATCTTATATGAAGGATGGCCTTATGCCCAATATACTGAATACTATGACTAGCCCCGGCCCTATCTTATATGAAGGATGGCCTTATGCCCAATATACTGAATACTATGACTAGCCCCGGCCCTATCTTATATGAAGGATGGCCTTATGCCCAATATACTGAATACTATGACTAGCCCCGGCCCTATCTTATATGAAGGATGGCCTTATGCCCAATATACTGAATACTATGACTAGCCCCGGCCCTATCTTATATGAAGGATGGCCTTATGCCCAATATACTGAATACTATGACTAGCCCCGGCCCTATCTTATATGAAGGATGGCCTTATGCCCAATATACTGAATACTATGACTAGCCCCGGCCCTATCTTATATGAAGGATGGCCTTATGCCCAATATACTGAATACTATGACTAGCCCCGGCCCTATCTTATATGAAGGATGGCCTTATGCCCAATATACTGAATACTATGACTAGCCCCGGCCCTATCTTATATGAAGGATGGCCTTATGCCCAATATACTGAATACTATGACTAGCCCCGGCCCTATCTTATATGAAGGATGGCCTTATGCCCAATATACTGAATACTATGAATAGCCCCCGGCCCTATCTTATATGAAGGATGGCCTTATGCCCAATATACTGAATACTATGAATAGCCCCGGCCCTATCTTATATGAAGGATGGCCTTATGCCCAATATACTGAATACTATGACTAGCCCCGGCCCTATCTTATATGAAGGATGGCCTTATGCCCAATATACTGAATACTATGACTAGCCCCGGCCCTATCTTATATGAAGGATGGCCTTATGCCCAATATACTGAATACTATGACTAGCCCCGGCCCTATCTTATATGAAGGATGGCCTTATGCCCAATATACTGAATACTATGACTAGCCCCGGCCCTATCTTATATGAAGGATGGCCTTATGCCCAATATACTGAATACTATGACTAGCCCCGGCCCTATCTTATATGAAGGATGGCCTTATGCCCAATATACTGAATACTATGAATAGCCCCGGCCCTATCTTATATGAAGGATGGCCTTATGCCCAATATACTGAATACTATGACTAGCCCCGGCCCTATCTTATATGAAGGATGGCCTTATGCCCAATATACTGAATACTATGACTAGCCCCGGCCCTATCTTATATGAAGGATAGCCTTATGCCCAATATACTGAATACTATGAATAGCCCCAGGCCCTATCTTATATGAAGGATGGCCTTATGCCCAATATACTGAATACTATGACTAGCCCCCGGCCCTATCTTATATGAAGGATGGCCTTATGCCCAATATACTGAATACTATGAATAGCCCCCGGCCCTATCTTATATGAAGGACGGCCTTATGCCCAATATACTGAATCCTATGACTAGCCCCTGGCCCTATCTTATATGAAGGACGGCCTTATGCCCAATATACTGAATACTATGACTAGCCCCCGGCCCTATCTTATATGAAGGATGGCCTTATGCCCAATATACTGAATACTATGACTAGCCTCTGGCCCTATCTAACCCTTATCAACATTACATTTTAGTTGCCTTTACACCTTAGAGGTGCTGGCCAGCCGTGCGGCCAGTGTATTGTCTGAACGAGTATTGCACGGCAGGGGGCGTTATCACAGACAAGTGCAGACGCCTCTCCACAGCCAACGTGGACAAGCTCACTTTTATTAAAATGAACCAGGCATGGATCCCACAGGACCTGTCTGTACCTTTTTCCAGAGCAGAGAAATATACCCCCCTCCCCCAGCCATTAATATAGTCCAGGGCAGTTTGTGCATTATCCTTGCTATTTCCCAATGTTTTGGGGCCTCCGCAAACCAAAACAAAAAATGTAAGAAAAAAACAAAATAATAAAAAGTTGGCTACCTCCTCCGCCTACAGCGCCACATCCCACATCTGCCTCCTCTGCCTCTTCCGCCTAAAGTGCCACATCTGCCTCCTCCTCCTCTCGGACCTCCACCTCCTGGCTTAAGATTATTATATTGGAAAAGTAGAGAAATATACTGGACGCACCCCAAAAAATTGTTAAAGGTCACACATAGAATTGACAGATACATTTAAAAAAACAAGACAGAAAGAGTGTTGGCTTCTTCCTCCACCTCCGCCACCTCTTCCATCTGCACCGCCATGTCCACCGCCTCCTCAACTTCATACTCCACTCGGACCTCCGCCTCCTGGTTCAAGAATAATATTTTTTATTTTTTTCTATTCTGTTATTTTAAGTCATTTCCCTGTCCACATTTGTTTGCAGGGCAATTGTACTGCTCTTACCCCGATTTTGGAGCCCTTTGCAGCCTTTTTGCCCTTTCTATGACTTTTTTACAGCCTTTTTAGTGCCCCAAAGTTTGGGTCCCCATTGACTTCAATGAGGTTCGGTGTCCGGGATCAAGTTCGGAATCCAAACTGAACTTTGAAATAAAGTTCAGCCGAACTCGTCGAACCTGGACATCCACCGATCCGCTCTTCACTAATGATGTTGGGTCATGTCCGCCCATTGACTTACACTGCATAGAGCAGGGAACAGTGAGGAGAGTGTTGCCAATCCATTACATGGCGTGGAGTAAAACCCTCCACAAATAAGAAAGCAACAGAATTTTTTTTTCGTTTTTTTCTAACAGCTTTTTAAAATAATTTTTATTTGAATTTTTTAAGAAAATGCCAGAATTACTGAAAAACTCCTTTAAGTAAACACCCAAGAACAATGGAAGTCAATGGGAGAACCCGAGCATTAAACCAGGCACCCCCTGCTCTGAAGAAGAGAGGAGGGTGCCTGGTTCATAGGAAAAGGTCAGAAATAGAGTTGAGCGAACACCTGGATGTTCGGGTTCGAGAAGTTCGGCCAAACTTCACGAAAATGAACTCGACCCGAACTTCACCCCGAACCCCATTGAATTCAATGGGGACCCGAACTTTTGGGCACTTAAATGGCTGTAAAATAGCCCAGGAACGGGCTAGAGGGCTGCAAAATGTAGGTAAATGCCCTGCAAACAGATGTGGATAGGGAAATGACTTAAAATAAGATAAAATACAGAAAAATAATAAATAAACATTCTAAACTTGAGCCCAAGTGAGTGACAGTGGCACCTGTCACCCAGCAAACAGAGGATGTGGCAGCAAGGCCACCACATCTGTCATTGTCACCAAGCATCTCCATCAAATCCCATGGAAGTGTTCAGCTATCAGCCGTCCATCTCCCAAACCCTGGAGAGAAAAATAAATAGAAAGAGGAAGCCCCCCCCCCCCCCCCACCCATGGCTCTGAATGCCTTGTTTCAGACTTCCTGGTCCTTTGAAATGCTGTCATTCTGTCTGGTTGACAGTTTTAAAAACCTTATGGCGGTTAACCCTTATCCCACAGTACGTGTATCCCAGCCACCACTACTTTTGCAGGCGAGCTATCCCTTCCCTGCACAACCAAGTGGTGGACAAAATCAGGTGTGCACTGCGCAACGCTATCTGTGGCAACGTCCACATAACCAACAACACAGTGGGTAAATGTAGCGGCTGGCCCAAAGGCAGATAGCATTTTTGCGAATGTCCTTCCGCCCCCAGGGATTGCTGGGCATTTCTCCTTGTATCCTGTTACCTCCTCGTCCTACTCAGCTTCCTCCTCCTCATCCGCTCAGCGTAACACCTTCACCCCCCACAGCAGCACAGCCGGGGAAACGACAGCAGGCTATTCTAAAACTTGTGTGTTTGTGGGACAGACCCCGCACTGCGCAGGAGCTGTGGACGGGCATGGAACAACAGACCGACCATTGGTTGGTGCCACTGAGCCTCCAGCCCGGTACTGGTGTTGTGCGCTAATGGACGAAATATACTAGCAGGTTTGGGCCTAGCCGGCTTGACGCACATCTCCTGCCTGCTACATGTGCTGAATTTTGGGTGCAGAAATTCCTAAACACCAGACAGTGAAAATCAATTCAGTTAATCGAACACAACACCCCCCCCCCCCCCCTTCACTCAAACCATTAACAAACTATTTACACATTTTCTTAACCTCTTTAGGATGCAGGGCGTACATGTACACCCTGCGAATATCCGATCACCGCTACGCACGTGGCGATGATCGGAACAAGATGCCTGCTGAAATCAATCAGCAGGCACATTGGCAGAATGCCCAGGGGGGTCCTGTGATCCCCCCAATGTCAGTGATCGCAGCAAACCGCAGGTCAATTCAGACCTGCGGTTTGCTGCGCTTTTTGTAATCTCTGAGACCGCGGGGATCAGAGACTAAAAAATGCCCCAAACTTATGAATTTTAACTCCCCCCCCCCCCAGCACCCCACCATATTAGTGTCCCCCCGGGCGGTGCAGGGGGAGGATTGCGGGCGGTGCTGCGGGTGGGCGGTGCAGGAGGGTTTGCGATTTGCAATTGCGATCCCCCGCCCGCCTCCTTACAAATGCTTTCCCTGGTGTCTAGTGGGTATGTAGCATCCCCAAGTCAGAGCAATGTGTGGGACTAACCTGGGGAATGCCAGTGATGGAGAGGCCGGCACGCTGTTCCTCTGGGGCACTCTCTGGGTTCTTGCGGGACACAGCCAGGTGCAATGTGAGGTGCCCTTGGTGTTGTAGTTTAACGTGCCTATGGCTGAGTCCCTGGTGTGTCGTGACGCCAGTGCCAATTAACGGTGGCACACCGTTTGCTGATAGTAGGAATAACTGAGGAACCACTTTATGATAAAACAGAACTTTAACTTTACTGAAGTACTTGATGGCCATCATACACGGACATAGATGGAAGCGCAGTTCCTTTGAAGACGGTTGGTTTCAGTAAGTTACAGGTTACAGTACATATGGCAGTCTCTGACATAGCAAGGTGATCACAGAGGGTAACACACAGGACTCTCACAGTACAGGCGGCTTGCACTCTCTACCTGTCTGATCCTGGAGTTGTAGACACTTTCTTCCAAGGCCCCAATGCCCTAAATCTGGCGTATATCCTTGGGATTAGATTAAGTACCTCCTCTGGGACTTCTAGTACCTCTTGCTGTCTTGGTTGCTGCTCTGCCTTCCCTCAGCTCCTCAGGCTGGTGACCAGAAATGCTCCTGCTGGAATCCTTCTCCTGTTTGCAGCTCGACTAAGGAGGCAACACATCTCCACTAGTCCTAGGGTCTGGACTGCTCCTCCCAGGGAATGAATCTTCCTAGGCTGGACCCTCTCAGGCTATAGGGCCTGGGCTGACTTCAACAGGCGCAGGGCCTGAACTCTGGACACCTTCACAGGCTCATGGCCTGGGCTTAACCTGCAGGCTCAAGGCCTGGGCTTCAACTGCTACAGGCTCAAGGCCTGAGCTTAGACTGCCTGTGCCTTCCCTGACTGGGCCTTATATAACCTAGGGCTCCCTAGCTCCCTCTAGTGACTAGAGCTGGAATGACATCCCTAGCAGGCCTGCACATGCAATACTCACAGTAACAGGGAAGTGCATAGCATTACATTACATTAGAAGATTATTTTATACCAACCTCCCCATAAATAAAGGGGAAACGACAGCACACCAGTGACCCTTCTGTAGTGACGGGCATTACAGCTCCCGTACACTACATACCCCGCTGCTTTAAGATGAGTACGACCTCGTACTCCAGCAGGGCCCGCCCAACTGGAATTTTCACCTGAAATACAGAAAGGACATGCAGGCATACATCTTCATATATATCAGCATCATCTGCATAGATATTCATATCAGGTCCAGCTGGCAAAGGTGAAGTGCGGTGACAAGGGGCGTCGTTCTCTTCCTTCAGGATAAAGAGTGGAACTGGGGCGCTGACCTGGCACAGCGGGTAAAAGGGAATACCAGGATAGTCCATGACATATTATAAGTCCACAATAAAATATTATAAATTTTGGCTCACACTCAGGGAGTCCATGGAAATAGAGATCACAGAGGCTCGCACATGGGGAGTCCATCTCTGGGCACATTGACTTGAATATAAAACTGTAGCAATAAATACGGTCAGCAATACACATACTATTGACATCACAGGACTCTGACAATACCAGGGCCATGTTATCCTGGCAAGTCCTGCGTACCCTAAAAGTGCTGACATAAAATTCCCTTTCAACCTGAAATGGGGGTTAAAAGGGGAAAAAGGTGCGAATAAAAGCACAACTTGGATTTTGACTGTTTTTTCTTCAAAGCAGGCAGGGTGTCCCGGAACAGAAAGAGGCAGGCTGGGAGCAGTGGTTCCACAGTGGCAACTTATCTTCACAAAAATGCCACCGGCCGTGGGGAACTGGCAGCAAGCTCCACCAGCCTGTCAACAATATGGGACAGCTCCTGCAACACATTCTGGCACTCCTGTGAGATTAGCAGCATGGCCTAGCAGGCCTGCTCACAGGTGTGTGTCGAACTCCTCTGACTCCTCTCCAGAGGAACAATCACTGGGCTCCCGCAGCAATTGATCTGGCCTAGCAGGCCATATTTGGAAGCCGTCTCCCTTACTATCTTGATTGGAGGGGTCTATCCAGCATAGCTTCCACTTCTGCCTCGGTTCTGGGGAACGGGACCCACTGGACACACCCAGCGTAACCGAGGTCCTCCACCCAGTACACCCGTCTCTGCAACAATTCAAGAGCTGACGGTCCGCTTGCAGGCGGCTCCAGTGGAGGTATATCCATCTTTTCACTATCGACTGCTGCCAGTCGTCGGGCCTCAGCACAGGCCTCGGACCGCAGGCAACTGTCTTGCATCTCCCGCTTCACCTCCCGCTGTACGGCCTCAGGAGGTGGGTACGGATCAGCGGGGCTCTGCAGCACAATGGGCTCCCAGAATACATCGGGCCCAAAAAGATCTGTCTATGCAAGTAAGTGGAGCGGGGCGGTTTGGATTTCGGGGCCTCTACTTGCGCTGACAATACACCCTCACCCTCGTCTTCCCAGGTCTCAGGCCTTACCCTGGGGCGGATAACCGCAGTGGCATAGGGTCCCCTTAAGCCTTCCGCGGGAGTATACTCCACAATTTCTCCCAACACGAGGTTATGCAGGCGATCGGGAGATAGTGGCGCTTCACCGAGCGCCTGTTGACATAAAGGTCTCGGCCTGTCCCCAGCTCCTGAATAAAGCCGAAACCCCGGTCCTTGTCAAAGGCCACCACTATACCGCGGCGTCTCTCCAGCTGAGGCTTACCCTGGTATGGGTCTTCTTGAATGGATTTCGCCATCTCCTCAAAGTGTTTTTTCCGCATAGTGGTCTTTTTGGCCACCGCGGCCCGTAGTTCGGCCATCAGCGTCGGCCATTGCGGGTGTCGGCAGCGGATCCCACGGCGATCAGCAGCTTGCTCTCGCTGGTGGATGGTCCAGGCTGGAGGGTCCCAGGTCTCCGGTGCAGGGGAGTCTGGTGGTGTGGCGCCCCACTCTCCTATGGGCTCTGGCTCGGGCATGTTAGCGTCCGGCGCCGCCATTTTCTCACCAGTTTCTTCTTTCAGCTCAAACACAGGCTCCTCCCCCGGGCTGGGCAGATCTTTCCTGGTCACAGGCCCGCCCCCTAGGTATAACGCAATAGGGAAGGCGGCCACATTATAATCCATCAAGGTGGGCGGTATCTCAGGGCGATTTTCTCCTCCCTCCTGGAGGGTTTTGGCGCCAAATTTTCGCGCCACTGAGGATAGTGATGGCGCATGAAGAAGTCCAATGGCGCCGGCGGCCATCTTGGGCGCCATGATGCATCAATTCAATGACAGCAAGCAGTGGTAGTAAAACAGCATAAAAGTCCACAAAAATGCACTTTGAAGTGGCGATTTTCTTCCTCTTGATAGCGCAACACTGCCCAGCTCTTTCTGGAGGTTTTTGGGACACTTTTCTGTACGTTTTAGGTCCACAAAGTTTACTTCAAATAAACAGGCGTTTTGTCACTTGGCAAACTGGTTAAGGCACAAAGTTCACGTTTTTGCTCACAGTCCGTAAAACGTGCGTATCCTGTTCGTGACGCCAAAATGTAGCATCCCCAAGTCAGAGCAATGTGTGGGACTCACCTGGGGAATGCCAGTGATGGAGAGGCCGGCACGCTGTTCCTCTGGGGCACTCTCTGGGTTCTTGAGGGACACAGCCAGGTGGAATGTGAGGTGCCCTTGGTGTTGTAGTTTAACGTGCCTATGGCTGAGTCCCTGGTGTGTCGTGACGCCAGTGCCAGTTAACGGTGGCACACCGTTTGCTGATAGTAGGAATAACTGAGGAACCACTTTATGATAAAACAGAACTTTAACTTTACTGAAGTACTTGATGGTTATCATACACGGACATAGATGGAAGCGCAGTTCCTTTGAAGACGGTTGGTTTCAGTAAGTTACAGGTTACAGTACATATGGCAGTCTCTGACATAGCAAGGTGATCACAGAGGGTTAACACACAGGACTCTCACAGTACAGGCGGCTTGCACTCTCTACCTGTCTGATCCTGGAAATGTAGACACTTTCTTCCAAGGCCCCAATGCCCTCAATCTGGCGTATATCCTTGGGATTAGATTAAGTACCTCCTCTGGTACTATATAGTACCTCTTGCTGTCTTGGTTGCTGCTCTGCCTTTCCTCAGCTCCTCAGGCTGGTGACCAGAAATGCTCCTGCTGGAATCCTTCTCCTGTTTGCAGCTCGACTAAGGAGGCAACACATCTCCACTAGTCCTAGGGTCTGGACTGCTCCTCCCAGGGAATGAATCTTCCTAGGCTGGACCCTCTCAGGCTATAGGGCCTGGGCTGACTTCAACAGGCGCAGGGCCTGAACTCTGGACACCTTCACAGGCTCATGGCCTGGGCTTAACCTTGCAGGCACAAGGCCTGGGCTTCAACTGCTACAGGCTCAAGGCCTGAGCTTAGACTGCCTGTGCCTTCCTGACTGGGCCTTATATAACCTAGGGCTCCCTAGCTCCCTCTAGTGACTAGAGCTGGAATGACATCCCTAGCAGGCCTGCACATGCAATACTCACAGTAACAGGGAAGTGCATAGCATTACATTACATCTGAAGATTATTTATACCAACCTCCCCATAAATAAAGGGGAAACGACAGCACACCAGTGACCCTTCTGTAGTGACGGGCATTACAGCTCCCGTACACTACAGGTATAGCAGGGGGTCAGCACATTGCTGACCCCCTGCTATAAACTGCTGACATCTGTGCTGCAGATGCCAGCAGTTTAACCCCTTCCATGCCACGGTCCGTACGGACCGCTGTATGGAAGGTGTTAACAGGGAGGGAGCTCCCTCCCTCTCCCATCGGGGGCTGCTGTGCCTTTGCAGCCCCCCGATAGGATGGGATAGCAGAGGGAGGGAGCTCCTTTCCCTCCCCATCCATTAACCGCTGCTCTGCTGTGGCAGACGGTGATGGTTGCCATGGGAGCAGGATGCTTTCAGAAGCGTCCTGCTCTCCATGGCACTGAAACTCTGAATAGGCTGTTGCAAAAAAAATAAAAATACGGTGTCAAAAGCCATTTTTGTCACCTTACATGACAAAAAGTGTAATAGCAAGCGACCAAAATGTCATATGCACCCCAAGATGGTTCCAATCAAACCGACATCTCATCCAGCAAAAAATGAGCCCCTACATAAGACAGTCGCCTAAAAAATAAAAAAAATATGGCTTTCAGAATGTAAAGACACTAAAAAATCATTTTTTTCAAAAATGCTTTATTATGTAAAACTGAAACAAAACCCCCCAAAAAGTAGCCATATTTGGTATTGCCGTGTCCGTAGCAACCTGCTCTATAGAAATAGCACACAATCTAACCTGTCAGTTAAACAATGTAAATAACAAAAAATAAAAAACGATCCGAAAATGGATATTTTTTGCAAATTTTCCATTTTAATCCATTTTTCCAGTAACAAGGCAAGGGTTAACAGCCAAACAAAACTCAATATATATTGCCCCGATTCTCTAGTTTGCAGAAACACCCCATATGTGGTAGTAAACTGCTGTATGGCCAAACGGCAGGGCACAGAAGGAAGGGAACGCCATATGATTTTTGGAAGGCAGATTTTGCTGGACTGGTTTTTTGAAACCATGTCCCATTTGAAGCCCCCTGATGCACCCCTACAGTAGAAACTCCAAAAAAGGACCCTCTTTTGGAAAGTACAGGATAAGGTGGCAGTTTTTTGTATTATTTTAGGGTAAATATGATTTTTGGTTGCTCTATATTACACTTTTTTTGAGGCAAGGTAACAAAAAATAGAAATTCTGAAATTTCCTCTCCATTTGCCAATAACTCTTGTGGAACACCTAAAGGGTTAACAAAGTTTGTAAAATCCGTTTTGAATACCTTCAGGGGTGTAGTTTCTTAGATGGAGTCACGTTTTTGGAGTTTCTACTCTAGGGGTGCATCGGGGGGCTTCGAATAGAACATGGTGTCAAAAAACCAGTCCAGCAAAATCCGCCTTCCAAAAACCATATGGCGTTCCCTTACTTCTATGCCCTGCCGTTGGGCCATACATCAGTTTACCACCACATATGAGGTGTTTCTGCAAACTACAGAATCAGGGCAGTAAATATTGAGTTTTGTTTGGCTGTTAACCCTTGCTTTGTTACTGGAAAAAATGGATTAAAATGGAAAATTTCCCAAAAATTTGAAATTCTGAAATTTTATCTCCATTTGCCATTAACTCTTGAGGAAAACCTAAAGGGTTAATGACGTTTGTAAAATCAGTTTTGAATACCTTAAGGGGTGTAGTTTCTAGAATGGAGTCATTTTTGGATGGTTTCTATTATGTAAGCCTCACAAAGTGACTTCAGACCTGAACTGGTCCCTAAAAAGTGGGTTTTTGAAAATTTCTGAAAAATTTCAAGATTTGCTTCTAAACTTCTAAGCCTTGTTATGTCCCCAAAAAATGGCATTCCCAAAACGATCGATACATGAAGTAGACATATGGGGAATGTAAATCAATAACTTTTTTGGGCAGTATTACTATGTATTATAGAAGTAGAGAAATTGAAACTTGGAAAATTGCAAATTTTTCCAAATTTTTAGTAAATTTGATATTTTTTATAAAAAAATGAAATTTTTCGACTTCATATTACCACTGTCATGAAGTACAATATGTGACGAAAAACAATTTCAGAATGGCCTGGATAAGAAAAAGCATTTTAAAGTTATTACTGGTCAGATTTGCAAAAATGTCCGAGTCCTTAAGGTGAAATAGGGGCGAGTCTATAAGGGGTAAAAACATATTAAAATAACTATAATGCAGCTAAACTTACTATATAAACAAACAAAACTATATACACGCCTTATCCTTAACTTAAGGCCAGTGACATCCAAGTGGCTCGAAGGGTGGGTTCCTGCACCAACATAGTCCCTTGCCTGGAACACAATTGTCCAGTAAGGGCACAGTTCTGGAGTATGAGGAGGATAAGTAGGATGAGGAAGATGAGGAGGAACCGTGTTCTCAGCAGGGTGGCACCCAAGCCAGCTCACGGGCAGCTGGGTCACCAATACCATCAGCACCTCAGAAGGCAGGGTTAGCATTTGCGAAATGTGGAAAAGCTTTGTCATCACGCCACAACAACCTGCACCACCAGCAGATCTGGAACGTCTTAGCAGGAGGCAGCATTTTAGCAACATGGTGTTTGCCCAGGGGTGTAGCTACAGGGAAGCATGAGAAGCACACTGTTTTGGGTCCCTGACCTAGAAGGGGCCCATTCAGGAGGAGGAGGACTAAAAGACTTTGTCAGGGCCCCCTCAACAGTATTATACAATGAAATTAGATACAGTGGCAGTATAGACAGTGTAGAAAGCGGATGGAAAATAAACCCAAACAGCCTCACACCCTATACACTCAACCCCCTCCCCCCACTCACTCAAACCATTAACAAACTATTCAAAAATTTGCTTAAAAACATACCAAAATAACTATAAGGCAGCTAAACTAACTATATAAAGAAACAAATCTATATACACACCTTATCCTTAACTTAAGGCCAACCAAATACAAGTGGCTCAGAGGGTGGGTATCTGCACCAACATAGGCCCTGGCCTTGAACACAATTGTCCAGCCAGGGCACAGTTCTAGAGGATGAGGAAGAAGAGTGAACGCTGGGGGATACAGAGGACACAGACGATATACCTCCCTCAAAGAGGATAGCTTGTCCTTGTCTCTAGGCAGTCTGGCAGACATGAGCGACTACATGCTGCAGTGCTGCAACGACCGCCCAGTTACTGCCACATTCTAACTTGTGTTGCTTACTGGGTGGCCACCCTGCTGTATCCCTATTACAAAGACAACGTGCCGTCCTTAATTCCCTCACTTGAGTGTAATAGGAAGATGAGCTCGCTGATGGCATTCACACCTGACACCGGGGACTCAGTGGAAGCACAAGGTGAAGGCCGAGGAGAGGAGGAAGAAGTTGCTAATGCAGCTGGGTCACCATCAGCACCTCAGAAGGCAGGGTTATCATGGCCGAAATGTGGAAAAGCTTTGTCATCACGCCACAACAACCTGCACCACCAGCTGATATGGAACGCCTTAGCAGGAGGCAGCATTTCAGCAACATGGTGGAACAGTAAACGTACTGACTGATGGGTCTGCCCAGGTGCATAGCTACAAGGGAAGCTACTGCTTTGGGGCCGTGACCTAGAAAGGCCCCATCCAGGAGGAGGAGGAGGACTAACAGTATAATACAATGAAATTATATACAGTGGCAGTATAGACAGTGTAGAAAGCCAATGGAACAGCTGCTGGGCCTGGTCTGAGAGAGCAATCTTTAGTAGCCACAGGCATGGCGGCATGAAAGGAAGGGGTTTGCACAAAAATTACTGGGGAAGGGGGGCCCCATTCAAAAATTTGCTGTGGTGCCCAATAATTTCTAGCTATGCCACTGGGTCTGCCCCATTCAACTTCTGGGTCATCAAATTGGGCACATGTCCTGAGATTGCCCTTTACGCCTTGGAGGTGCTGGCCTACCCTGCAGCCACTGTATTGTCTAAATGTGTGTTTAGCACGTCAGGGGGCGTTATCACAGAGAAGCGCAGCCGCCTGTCCACAGACAATTTGGGCAAGCTTTCGTTTATTAAAAAGAACCAAGCATAGATCCCACAGGACCTGTCTGTACCTTATGCAGAATAGTCATGTATACCAGCCTCACTCAACCACTGTTATACTACCGTGCACGTACACTTTGTTTCATTTTTTATATTTTCCCAATGTTTTGATGTCTACACTAATTTATTTTAAAAAATTAAAAATTAAAAAACTGTTATTGGCGACTACCTTTAGCTTCACAGCCCAAAAAGGCTTTATTTCATGCAAGAATGTAACCGCCAATCGTAAGTTCCCTGTCAGTTATGCAATGCAGGGGTTTGTACCTGGCAAAAATTGTAATATTTTACCCAACAATTTAAAATCTATCCTTTGCCGGACCGTATTAAACTTGGCCAGCCACAGCTGGAAACACTGATTAATGGTATTGCTATTTTAGCAATTGAATTTCATAGTAACATAGTAACATAGTATATAAGACCGAAAAAAGACATTTGTCCATCCAGTTCGGCCTGTTTCCTACAAGTTGATCCAGAGGATCACGCCATAACAAAATCTATCCTTTGCCGGACACTATTAAACTTGGCCAGCCACTGCTGGGACACCAGATTTAGGGGATTGCTATTTTGGCAATATAAATTCACCCCAGAACAAAATCTACCCTTTGCCAGACACTATTAAACTTGGCCAGCCACAGCTGAAACCACTGATTTACGGTATTGCTATTTTGGCAATTGAATTTCACCCCAGAAAATATTATATCCTTTGACGGACACCATGAAACTTGTCCAGTCACAGCTGGAACACCAGATTTACGGTATTGCTATTTTCGTAATTGAATTTCACCCCAGAACAAAAGCTATCCTTTGATGGACACTATAAAACTTGTCCTGGCACAGCAGAAAACACTGATTTAGGGTACTGCTATTTTGGCAATTGAATTTCACCCCAGAAAATAATATATCCTTTGACGGACACTATGAAACTTGTCCAGTCACAGCTGGAACACAAGATTTAAGATATTTCTATTTCTGCAACTGAATTTCACACCAGAAAATAATATATACCTTTGACGGACACTATGAAACTTGTCCAGTCACAGCTGGAACACCAGATTTACGGTATTTCTATTTTTGCAACTGAATTTCACCCAGAAAATAATATATCCTTTGACGGACACTATGAAACTTGTCCAGTCACAGCTGGAACACCAGATTTACGGTATTTCTATATTTGCAACTGAATTTTACCCAGAAAATAATATATCCTTTGACGGACACTATGAAACTGGTCCGGTCACAGCTGGAACACCATATTTACGGTATTTCTATTTTTGCAACTGAATTTCACCCCAGAAAATAAAATATTCTTTGACGGACACTATGAAACTTGTCCAGTCACAGCTGGAACACCAGATTTACGGTATTTCTATTTTTGCAACTGAATTTCACCCCAGAAAATAATATATCCTTTGACGGACACTATGAAACTTGTCCAGTCACAGCTGGAACACCAGATTTACGGTATTGCTATTTTCGTAATTGAATTTCACCCCAGAACAAAAGCTATCCTTTGATGGACACTATAAAACTTGTCCTGGCACAGCAGAAAACACTGATTTAGGGTACTGCTATTTTGGCAATTGAATTTCACCCCAGAAAATAATATATCCTTTGACGGACACTATAAAACTTGTCCAGTCACAGCTGGAACACCAGATTTACGGCATTTCTATTTTTGCAACTGAATTTCACCCTAGAAAATAATATATCCTTTGACGGACACTATGAAACTTGTCCAGTCACAGCTGGAACACAAGATTTAAGATATTTCTATTTCTGCAACTGAATTTCACCCCAGAAAATAATATATCCTTTGACGGACACTATGAAACTTGTCCAGTCACAGCTGGAACACCAGATTTACGGTATTTCTATTTTTGCAACTAAATTTCACACCAGAAAATAATATCTAACTTGACGGACACTATGAAACTTGTCCAGTCACAGCTGGAACACCAGATCTACGGTATTTCTATATTTGCAACTGAATTTTACCCAAAAAAATAATATATCCTTTGACGGACACTATGAAACTGGTCCAGTCACAGCTGGAACACCATATTTACGGTATTTCTATTTTTGCAACTGAATTTCACCCCAGAAAATAAAATATTCTTTGACGGACACTATGAAACTTGTCCAGTCACAGCTGGAACACCAGATTTACGGTATTTCTATTTTTGCAACTGAATTTCACCTCAGAAAATAATATATCCTTTGACGGACACTATGAAACTTGTCCAGTCACAGCTGGAACATCAGATTTACGGTATTGCTATTTTCGTAATTGAATTTCACCCCAGAACAAAAGCTATCCTTTGATGGACACTATAAAACTTGTCCTGGCACAGCAGAAAACACTGATTTAGGGTACTGCTATTTTGGCAATTGAATTTCACCCCAGAAAATAATATATCCTTTGACGGACACTATAAAAATTGTCCAGTCACAGCTGGAACATCGGATTTACGGTATTTCTATTTTGCAACTGAATTTCACCCTAGAAAATAATATATCCTTTGACGGACACTATGAAACTTGTCCAGTCACAGCTGGAACTCAAGATTTAAGATATTTCTATTTCTGCAACTGAATTTCACCCCAGAAAATAATATATCCTTTGACGGACACTATGAAACTTGTCCAGTCACAGCTGGAACACCAGATTTACGGTATTTCTATTTTTGCAACTGAATTTCACCCCAGAAAATAAAATATCCTTTGACGGACACTATGAAACTTGTCCAGTCACAGCTGGAACACCAGATTTACGGTATTTCTATTTTTGCAACTGAATTTCACCCCATAAAATAATATATCCTTTGACGGACACTATGAAACTTGTCCAGTCACAGCTGGAACACTCAGATTTACGGTATTTCTATTTTTGCAACTGAATTTCACCCCAGAAAATAATATATCCTTTGACGGACACTATGAAACTTGTCCAGTCACAGCTTGAACACCATATTTACGTTATTTCTATTTTTGCAACTGAATTTCACCCCAGAAAATAATATATCCTTTGACGGACACTATGAAACTTGTCCAGTCACAGCTTGAACACCATATTTACGTTATTTCTATTTTTGCAACTGAATTTCACCCCAGAAAATAATATATCCTTTGACGGACACTATGAAACTTGTCCAGTCACAGCTGGAACACCAGATTTACGGTATTTCCATTTTTGCAACTGAATTTCACCCCAGAAAAAATATATCCTTTGCCGGAAACTATTAAACTTGGCGAACCACTGCTGGGACACCAGATTTAGGGATTGCTATTTTGGCAATTAAATTTCACCCCATAACAAAATATATCCCTTTGCCAGACACTATTAAGCTTGGCCCAGCCACAGCTGGAACCCCAGATTTAGGGAATTGCTATTTTGGCAATTGAATTTTACCACAGAAAAAAATCTATCCTTTGCCAGACAGCAGACAGTATTACACTTGGCTAGGATAGATTTTTTTCTGGGGTTAACTTCAATTGCCAAAACATCAATCCCTAAATCTGGTGTTCCAGCTGTGGCTGGCTAAGTTGTACTGTCCGTCAAAGAATATATTTTTCTGTGTTGAAATTCCAGTACCAAAATACCAATCCCTAAATCTGGGTTTCCAGCTGTGGCTGGCTAAATTTAATACTGTCCGT
>JAKVIS010002214.1:0-25109 GCA_033119425.1 Bufotes viridis | reverse complement strand
GGTTTCAGTTGAGTGATTCTCACACAGACACAAAAAACTCACCTTTGTGGTTATTTTTAAGCCCTTACCAGAAGATCTGCATAAAAATTTCTAAAGATATAGGGGGTCATTTATCAAACTTGTTGGCTTAGTTGATCAAAGCAACCAATCAGATTCCACCTTTCATTTTGGACAGCAACTGGAAAATGAAAGGTGGAATCTGGATTGGATTGGTAGCTACTTGTGGATTGGTAGCTATGGGGAACGAAGCCAGTTCTACTTTACACCAGTTTGACCACAATAGTGTACTTTATAAAAAGTGGACATCCTATGTCTGTGTCCATGTCCCCATGACAACACTGTCTAGTCCTGTACTCTTTCAGTGTTCTCGTCCTAGCATCCTATCAAAATCGAGCTTTAATTTTTCTTGCATAAATCAAAAACTCACTTGATTATTATCAAGGCTCCAATTATAGCAATTTTCTGCTGGAGGAGATGAAAGTGTGGTCACTGGGAGGACTAAATAGTGATTTTTACATACTAATGGGGCTTTGTTATAGATCGAGTTTTGCCGATTGCAAAGCAGAGAGTGAATTCCATGGCAAATCGGATGTAACCCACCTGGACATACCCTTAGGCTGGAATCCGTTTTTTTGGTCCTTGCAGGCCGTTAATTTTCCAGACAGTGGTTGTCATGGACCACCTGGGAACTTGTACTGCATAAAACTATCCCATTTCTGGTAGTTTTTAGGGTAAAGTATTTAGTATTTTTCATATTTAGAAATATTATTGACACTAGATTGACGGCCATAGTTCTGTTATACCCTTTGTTCACCCTAAAGAATCACTCCCACCAAAATTTTTAGTTTCTGATTTTCGGTTAGAAAGGTACATGATGTAATCTGTACTGAAAGTAATTTTCTTACCAGTGCCCGTTATAACCTCCCTGCTGATCCTTAGCTGTGTCATGTGACCAACACTGCCTTTTCAACTGACACAGGACAGGAAGTCAGTTTCTCTATTCCTTCCTGTAAGGCCTCATGCACACGACCGTTGTTTGATTCCGTGTCCGTTGCTCCATTTTTCGTGATTTTCTGCGGACCCATTGGTTTTCAATGGGTCCGTGGAAACCTCGGCAAATGCACCGTTTGTCCTCCGTGTCCGTGGTCCGTGATTCCAGTCCATCAAAAAAATATAACCTGTCCTATTCTTGTCCATGAAAAACGGTTCACGGACCCATTCAAGTCAATGGGTCCGTGAAAAATGCGGATGGCCATCCGTGTGTCATCCGCCTTCCGTGTCCGTTTTTTTGCGGATCCCTTGGCAGGCAGTTGGGAAACATTGTCAGCCAGTCTTTTGGTAAAATCTTTTGGGTCATGTCCGCTAAAAAAAACGGAAGACACACGGAAACACAACGGAAGGCAATAACGGACACGGATCACTGAACAACGGAACCCCTTTTTGCGGACAGCATAAAAAAACGGTCGTGTGCATGAGGCCTAAGACTGACATTCAGACTCCTATAGGAATACATAGATAATCTGTCTTCCTGTCCATAAATGCTGGGTCAGTTGGAGAGTCAGTGTTGGTCACGTGACACAGTTGAGGATCAGAAGGGAGGTTATAACTCACAAATACAGTCACTGATAAAAATAAATTACCTTTACAGTTTACATCATGTATCCTTCTAACGGGCTAGAGAGTAAAAATTTGTGGGAGCCCTTCTTTAACTATTACCTGGCTTTCCAAAACCCATAGTTCCAATGAAGGCTCCTCGTCTCATTCAGTAGGTTATTGAGCAGGTGATGAAGCATATAATTAATTGCCAGACTGATAAATATGGCTGCAATGGTATGAGCTGGGGAATCCTACCTTGCAGCTCTAGATGTATAAGTAGATGTTCTTCGCTCCCCACTTGCTTTGTGGCATTTGATGTGATATCAGTTGGGGATCCTGGCACAGGAAACACTTCGGTCTCCTCTGTGACAACATATTTTCACAAACAAACTAAGGTTTCTGGACTTTTCTAGTCTGACAGCAGACGCTAGCTTTTTATTTGGAGCTTGTCATATTTTTTTCCCCCCCTCTTACATCCTCTTTATGCAGCAGGAAGTCATTTATGCTAATTCCCTGCTATTTGCATATAGGTTATAGAGTTCTGTGGAGCAGAGCATTCTCAGAACTCCTTTTAAGTGTCTGCTTAGATCAAAGCAGGTCTGTGTGATAGCTGTTGTCTGACACCAAGCTGAGCGGTGTTGTTTTCATTAAACATTTATCAGACTTCCAATGCGACAGCAGGCAACTTTGTGCTTGGGTAACATGTTTTCATGCAAAATTTATTGAAAAAGACGAGACCTTGTAAAAAGATCTTGTTGCCTTTCACCAGTGGCGAAGGGTAAATGTTTGATTGGTGGGAATAAAGTATATATCTTTACGGTACCGTTGCTGTTTGCACACCCTGCATCAGACAAGAGATGAAACGGTATTGCTAAAGATTACAAGTGTGTCATATTAGGCTTTACACCCCCCCCCCCTTTTTAATTTTTTTAATGTAACCACAATCCATCATTTGCTGCCATGTTTTTGAATAAAAGTGGTGGATGCGCCACGGTAGGGACAATTCAAAAGGGGAGGGGAGGTCGCTAGCTTTATCTTAAGTGATCCACAGCTACTTGCAAGCACATATTTAGCTAGTGTTTAGTATTGTGTGGTAGAACTGGCTATTCTGCATGTTATCTGTTGGACGTGAGTGGTCCATATTTGTATAAGTGTAATTTCACACACAGGATTTTTCTGCTGCGGAATCGGCAACAGAATCCTAAGGACCCTTTCACACGGGCAAGTTTTCCGAGCAGGTGCAATGCGTGACGTGAACACATTGCACCCGCACTGAATCCTGACCCATTTACTTCAATGGGGCTATGTACATGAGCAGTGATATTCACGCATCACTTGTGCGTTGCGTGAAAATCGCAGCATGCTCTATATTCTGCGTTTTTCACGCAACACAGGCCCCATAGAAGTGAATGGCGCTGCGTGAAAATCGCAAGCAAGTGCGGATGCGGTACGATTTTTTTCGCATGGTTTCTAGGAGACTAGCGAGATGGGGACCTGTTCTTTATTATTTTCCCTTATAACATGGTTATAGGGGAAAATAGTAGCATTCTCAATACAGAATGCTAAGTAAATTAAAGATGGAGGGGTTAAAAAAAAAAATTTTTTTTATTAAACTCACCTAATCCACTTGTTCGTGCAGCCCAGCTTCTTTGTTTTTTCAGGACCTGGCAGGAAAAGGACCTGTGGTGACGTCACATGGTGATGGACCATGTGATGAGCACAGTGACGTCACCACAGGTCTTTTTACAGGCCCTGAACAAAGAACAGGATAAATTGGAGGAGTTGAGTTAATTTAATCTAATTTTTTTTAACCCTCAATTGACCGTTTAGTAAGCATTCTGTATTAAAGAATGCTATTATTTTCCCTTATAACCATGCTATAAGGGAAAATAATAAAATCTACACAACACCTAACCAAAACCCGAACTTCAGTGATGAAGTCCGGGTTCGGGTCTGGGTACCAAACATGCCGATTTTTCTCATGCGTGTGCAAAACCCATTAAAACGCTTTGCACTCGCGCGAAAAAATTGCTCATTATCCCGCATTATGCCCGTGTGAACCCAGCCTAAGGCCTCATGCACACGAACGTATTTTGGGTCTGCGTCTGAGCCGCATATTTTGCGACTCGTGCACGGACCCATTCACTTCGGTGGGGCCGCAAAAGATTTGGACAGCACTCTGTGTGCAGTCCGCGTCCTTTGCTCCGTTCCGTGGCCCCGCAAAAAAATATAGCATGTCCTTTTCTTGTCCGTTTTGCGGACAAGAATAGGCATTTCTACAATGGGCTGCGTTCCATTCCGCAAATTACGGAACGCAGAACAGCTTCCGTGTTTTGCGGATGCGCGGATTGCAGACCACAAAATGCCTACGGTCGTGTGCATGAGGCCTAAGGCTGATGCTCAGATTTCTGCTGCAGATTTTGCACTAAAGGGGTTGTGCAGCCAGTACACATTGATGACCTATAGTCATCAACAAATGGGATAATGGTATAAGTTTTTTTTTTTTTTGTTCAGTATTAAAACGCCAGAAAAACAATATAAATATGGTATCGTTGTATTTTTACTGACCCAGACATTGAAGGTAGTAGGTCAGTTTTACCGCTTAGGAAATGCTTTAAAAACAAAACCCATAAAACTGTGGCAGAATTGTGTTTTTTTAAATTCCACACTTTTTTTACATTTTTTTCCAGTTTCCCACTACATGGTATGCAACAGTAAATGATGCCATAAGAAAGTACAACTTGCCCCGCAAAAAACAAGCCCTTATACGGCTACGTGAATAGAAAATTTGAAAAGTTTTGGCTATTGGAATGTGGGGAGGAAAAAATAAAAAATTCACAAGTGAAAATAGGCCCAGTCCATAAGAGGTTAAAGAGGGTCCATGATTTCTGCTGACATGTCAGTTTTAGGAACTCCTGTACTTGTATTCCTCATGTAATAACAGTTCTGGAGCAGCTATTCTTATGACTTCTTCTGATGTGCCATTTCTTTATTATTCCTGCTACAAGTTTTGACTAAATTACCAGCAGTTTGTAAAGGTTCAGCTGGGTGTTACCATTCTTGTAGAATCCTGTTTTGCGCCATTTTTGGTTCCGGAACGGCAGAGGGGTAGTGATTAACAATGTTTTTATTTACTTTGTTGTCAAGGACTGTGCACCCCTTGGACACTTGATGTTTAATTTTCTATAGCCATCTGTTTCTGTGTCCCTTCCTTCCGCTCTCATCATCCTTAGCCAGTTATTGGACGCTGCAGTGATGTCAGTATGGTGGGGATATTAGTCTTGTGGCAGACCCTTTTTTGTAATTCCCAAAAAGCAATGTCTAATCGCCGACAAACCTTTTATATTGGATTTGCTGCCCTCGTTATTTCACTCCCACGGTTCCAGCCCTGGCAAACATTTTGGAAAAGCGGCCTCTACGGACTGGACTTGCGCACAGTTTTTTTTTATGTGTTATTATTTTGTATTTTCTTAACGGAACACTGTAGTGGATTTAGAAGAGATAGAATACAAGTCTTAATTCATTTTTAGTGTTGAGCGAAGCAAGCTTCGGATCATAGATCCCAAGTCGCTTCGGTCAAAACTTTGTTTGAATGCAGTATGGAGATCCGTCTCTGTACAGCATTCAAATGTATGGACTCCGTGAAGGTGAAATTCGTTATCTCCAAAGTCACGTGAGACTTCGGTGAATAACTTCGGCTATCGATTCTGTTACTTGAAAACCATTTTAAAACTCAAATCTGAAGCCGGCTCTGGTACCGGCTGGTACCTCGGTACTGAAGCCGACTTCGGATTCAAGTTGAAAAATCGAAGTCTGAAGTTATTCGCCGAAGTCTCGCAAAACTTCGGAGATAACAAATTTCACCACGGCAGAGCCCATACATTTGAATGCTGTATGGCAACGCATCTCCATGCAGCATTAAAATGAAGTTTTGACCAAAGCAACTTCGAATCTGTGATCGGAAGCTCAGCACTATTCATTTTATTCCTTCTGGATAACTCCTCTGTATGCTGAAAGAAAAGGCAGCAAATCTGACATAAAATTTCATTAAATTACAGCCGCTAGTCTTTTTTTTATGATTAATTCTGAAATGTGGCAAAACCAGCTTCCTCCTCCTGAAGCATGGTCCACGCCTCCATCTTGGCGCAACGAGAATCTAGAGAAAAAAATCGTCCAGCTTCCAGAGTAAATAAAAGTATCCAAATAATACTTAAAAATATTCCACATCAAGAAAGCACACCAAGTCTTACATGTTTCTATCGTTAACTCATCTTAAAGGGCTTCTCCAGGCATTTGGTCTAAATAGGGCATGGTGCTAACCTGTGGAGGAAAGCTCTTTTACATATGACTTACCCTTCCTCGCTCCCCCAATGCCACCGTCTCCTGTGTGGTGTCATGATTAAGGACCACTATGTGAAGGTCCGACTTTTTGTTCCTACCTGCACTGGAAATTTTTATGCCTAAAAAATTTCATTCACTGCATCGGAGAAGCTGGAGCCTTTCTTCTATTGTTTACTCTTTATCAAGTCAGCTGATTCCAGAGGCTGTGGTTCCGTGCTCGCGGATTTAGCAGGAAGGTGAGAGCTGCCATTTACACCTGTTGTTTTTTGATTCCATGAATTAGGAATCGCTCAATGTATTCTACTTTGAGAATATACCCAATATTAGCACAGGGTAAGAGCACACAACCGTATAGTCACTGTGCCCTCCTTGCTGCGGCCTGCAAATAGTGGTCTGCAATGCACGGGCATTGGCCGTGTGAATCCCGTATTGTGGTGCGGACCAATTGACTGGAATGGGTCCGCAATCTGCAAAAGATAGAGCATGTCCTATATTTTGTGGTGCCGAAGCACAGACCCGAAAGCCCACGGAAGCGCTCCTGAGTGTTTATATGGACTTCCGATCCGTGCCACCACTCTGCCAGAGATAAGACATGTTCTGTCCTTTGCCATGTTTTGCAGATCGCGGACACATCCAAGTCAATGGCCCCGTCCTCTGCTTGAATTCTCTTCCCCCCCCCAGTATGTTTAATGCGCTTTACTCATGTTCAGTTACGTCTCTTGCGTCTAATAGTAAATTCATCTTGAGCCAAAACATTGAATTTAATATAAAACTTGAAGGGTGTAAAATAATGAAAGACTTTGTGATATGTGTCGCGGATCCATCTGAATTACTGCGCATCTGTTGCCCTGAATAACTTTTGTTTCATAATTAAAGATATGATAACTATACAGACATTCATTTACTAACACTGCATACCCTTGGGTACAGCAGGGATGCATGGCTACACATCTGAAATCGGAGTATGGTCATGGCACACTGCAAAGGTGTCTGCGTTACTATTTATTTTTTCTTTTATGCTGTGAAATGTCCTCCATGATCTGCTTGAATTAAACCAAGTTATATATTAAGAAATATTAAGAGTAAAGCAATATTAAATTACATTTTTTTTAATCCTTTTTTACAATATGAAAATAATTGAATGCATTTATTAAAATTATTTTACTAGCGTTTTGACCCAGTTTGTCTTTTTCGCTTGATGGTAGCTGTTCCAGTGTGTCCATTTTCCCAACCACATCACGTAAAGCTACATGTTAATGGGCTGGTCCATGTGCCTTCAGCCCATTCATTTACGTGGTGAGTTTGATTGTACTGAGCAGTCCTGCACGCCCGATCCTGTACTGTGCCAGGGAACTGAAGTAATAATAAGAAATAAAAAACTCATGTACTGAGCGATACCTGAAGTGCAGATGTCCCATTCTGTCAGTTTCTAGGGAACCCTGTGACATCAGTAATGTGTAAGGGGGCTTAGAGCATTTCAGAGCAGATGCCATCTGCATCTTCTTTGCATGTCTGTCTATAGGCTACTTTTCATCATGGATCAGCAAAAAACGCTTCCGTCATGATAATACAACCGCCTGCATCCGCTATGAAAGGACCCGGTTGTAGTATCTCTAAAATGGACAAGACGGATCCGTCTCTAAAACCATTGTCAGTCAATGGGGGACGGATCCGTTTTCTTTTGTGTCACAGAAAAAACGGATCGGTCACCATTGACTTATATTGTGAGTCATGACGGATCCGTCTTGCTCCACATCCCAGGACGCACTAAAAAACGCTGCTTGCAGCTCCTTTGTGTGCGTCACGGGAACGCAATGAAACGGATCGGAATGCATTTTGGTGCATTCCGTTCCCTTTAGTTCAGTTTGTCCCCATCGGCAATGAATGGGAACAAAACTGTAGTGTTGTCCCAACTATTGGGACCCTATAGCGGAAATGGAAAGCGCAGATGTGAAAGTAGCTTTACACTGGTAATAGAGAGCTATTATTTGTAGTGCTGACATATCCTGCAGCGCTTTACAGACATTGTAATCACTCACTGTCCTTAATGAAGCTCACAATCTAAGTTCCCTATCTGTATGTCTTTGGAGTGTGGAAGGAAACCCACGCAAACACGGGGAGAACATACAAACTGGAGATGTTGTTCTTGGCCAGATTTGAATGTAGAACCAGCGCTGCAATGCACCAGTGCCAACCATGGGTTTTTATCATTTGATTCCAGTTATCAGTGATTTATACATAGGGGCAGCAGATAATTCTATAGTTCGTTTGTGCCTTGCTAACTAGTGCCCCATAGTGTAAAAAAAAACATAAATTGAGTAAAATATAAAAATAAATAAGTAAAAAATAAATGAAATGAGAAATAAAATTAAAAAAAAAGTTAAAAATAATAATATTTTTTTTTTTTAATAAAAGGGCACACCCACCCAAATTTAAACATTCTGCCTAACATAAATGAGTCTTGGATGGGCATCTGTACTTGGATTATTGATCATGTACACAAGCTGTGTCTAAAGCTAAGGGCGGACAATACATGTAAAGATAAAATAAGGTTGTTTCGCTTGCAACGTCTGATGTTTCATAAAGTACACATTTGGCATGATTATGCACAGGAGAATTCAAGGATTAATTTTCTGGTTAAATTTTTATTGAATACCTTAAAGGCACGTGACCCAACAATGATACATGAACGCTAGCTTAAGCGGCTGCAGCGGCAAACGTGGCTCTGTCCGGAAGCTTACAGGAAGATCACTGAATGGAGTCGGGAAGCCGGAGCAGAGTGGCAGGGAGCAGTATTTTTTTCCGGTTTCTGACTATTACCTTAATGAAACCTAGTGGTAATTATTTGATAGCAACTCCTTCTTTTGTTCGGTTTATGCTTATTGTACTTGTTTTTGTGCTTATGTTTTATATTATGGAAGTACACCCCCTTTTAGATGTCCAGCTCAATGGAATTAGTGGCTCTTTAAAATAAATCATTGTAAAAATTAGCATGCGGCAGTACAGTACCAGCATCCAAACGGTGCGAAAACCATCTGCAGTGTAAATGGACCTGTGGTGAGGATTTTATCGCTTCTAAAAGTAAAAAATATGTATATATTCGTGCCGTGTGACTCTTCAGACACTGTCTTAAGAGATACCTGGCGAACAGGCCCAAGTAGCCCCAAAAGCTTGCAATTTTGTCACCATCTTTTCAGTTAGCCATTAAAAGGTATCAACCACTGAGGAATCTCACTCTTTTTTCATCTTATATTTTCTAAGGAATTTGTGCTCACAGCCGTATCATGTCACTGATAACAATGTATAGGAAAGGACAGTATACTGTCCGTTTCCACCCACTGTGCATTACAGAACTGAATTGTGAGCCTATTAGTTCCATTAGGGATGCTGCATCCCCGACCAACCACTAAAACAGTGCTTCCGATATTTTTCATCTTATTTCGCATCCAGCCATGCCTTAGTCTGCTTGCTTTAATTATACATGACCGCTATCCTCAGGATGGTGTACTTGTCAGGGGTCATTACCACACTTTATGTTGTGTACATGTCATGTGCGAGGACCTCTACTTGTGATGTTTCCTCCACTAGTGTGTGCGCATAGTTTCCTTTTGCTAAAGAATAGAGCGAGGGCAGTTTATTTCCCAGCCAGGGCATTTTGTATCTATTAGGCTAGTATTGTCTGGCAGAGTCCTCCTAATCTGGGCATGTGGAATCCAAGGTGAACGATACAGAGCTGTGAAAATCCAGTTAGAGTGAGCTGTAATCTCTTTACTGGTTTTAAGTAGTTAGAGGGGCATTCAAACACCCTGCAGATACTGAACTCCAGAGATACAGTAATCATCCAGCCATGCACACGACGTTCTGCTATCACCAGGCTGCTGCGAGAGCGCTTGCAATAATTGAGTGGCTAAACAGATAATCATATTGGCTTCAGCGTAACTTGCAACATCTCATGTGTTAATTACATTTCATAGCTTGATGTAAAGCAATATAAACAAAATTGCCTCCTCCGACCTGTAATTTCCTGTTGGTTTATCCAAAGTGCTAGTCTCCGCTGCTTACATTTATTGTTTGTGATGCTGATTACCAGGCTATATTTTATTTATTTTTTAACTCCTTTTAATGACTATATAAATCTTCAAATATGCAATTATTGTTGGACCTCATGACTGGACATGCAGCAGGGCAAACTCTGGGGCCACTTTTGTCCCGTGGATAGGGGTCCACTGCTCTTTACATCGGTATGGTCATGAATTTGCGCAGTGCTTCTATATTTCCCATGCAGTGTTGACAAATAAGGAAGAAGGGAGCGTGACCCAGGACCTTGCCATTCCTTCCACTGAAAGAGATGGACATTATGATGAACCATCCCCAGGAGAGACCCTGATTTTGTTGCTTCTGTCCCTCTCCTATGCATGCCTCATTTATATTTTTGGATGACCCTCCTAAGTTGGTGTTACACAGGGGATGCAGTCATTGTCAGTCTGTCTATTAGGAACTGGTGCCATCACTGAAGCTGAGGGTACTCGAGTGCATGCACTGTGTAGACAGCCGTTATGCCTGCCAAACCTAATTTGTAGCTGCTCAGCCTATTACCAGGAGATATTGATTGTGTTGAGGTTCAGACAACACATTCTCATGAATAGTGGCGCGACTGTTAGTAGCCAGGATGTACACAGTTAACTATTCTGTTATAGGCAGTGCATTTTGTTTCTAATGTAACTTATGTTTGATAGTTTTACAAGTCTGTAGCTTTTTATGGTATTAAACCCCATAGGAACCCATTGATTGGCTGATGATGTTCATACTGCTGCTGCTACAGATGCCTCAAGCCACGCCAATAATTCCACCAGTTTGCTGATCAATAGCTGTCCAAGAATGCAGCAAGTGGGGTTTGAATGTTTATCTGTGGAATAGATTTACATGTCCCTTTGAAGCCAGCAATTGGACACATTGTAATAAAAACCTACATACATATAAAGTACTGTAAACTCAAAATTCTATCATTATAAGCTGCTTTATTTATAGTAATTCCAGTCTTCCCTTGCTCTCATTCTATAGATGGATAATAGATAGACAAAATTGGAAACTGGTATCGGCACTGCTTCTCAAGACTAGAGATGAGCGAACATTTAAAAAAAGTCCGTTGTTCGGGGTTCGGGTGGTGGTTAATTGCGCATCCCGTTATGGATTCCACAATACCGCATATGGAATCCATAAGGGGCGGCTGCCACCAACCCGAACTGTAGAACAGCTGAAGGACCTGGCGTGACGTCACTGTCATGTGATCAGTGCAGGGGGCGTGGCTCAGCACGGGATCAAATCCCGTGCTGAGCCACGCCCCCTGCACTGATCACATGACAGTGACGTCACGCCAGGTCCTTCAGCTGTTCTACAGTTCGGGTTGGTGGCAGCCGCCCCTTATGGATTCCATATGCGGTATTGTGGAATCCATAACGGGATGCGCAATTAACCACCACCCGAACCCCGAACAACGGACTTTTTTTAAATGTTCGCTCATCTCTACTCAAGACCTTTGATGCCAGTTCTGTTTAGTGATAGCAGTGCTATAGTCTTCATCTGGTGAATTCCATCCTTACAATCCACACATAAATATCAAAAGTGGATGCCACCAATCACAATGAAACAAACATATGAATCCATAAATACATCTGTTAAAGTGATTCTCTGGTTTCATAAATTTTTTTTTTTTTTGCATTTAATATCCCAAACACTGCATGTTTATGCTCCAGGTACCTGTTCCTCGTGTCAGCACTTTTCCCCCCTTTTCTCATCATCACTGCATCCAGGCAGGATGTTTACACTTTCCTGTTTTCCTCAGGTTCCTGCTGGGTTTTCTAACCAAACACCAAGCATGCTTTGCCTTGTCATTTTTCTTGCCCCACCTATCTAACATGGAGAGGGAAGTGTCTACTGCAAAATGAACAGTGTGGTAAGCGGAGCAAGCCCTGTGAAACTTTACAGGGTAAAGCATGCTGGGTTTGATTAGAATAACCAGCCGGAAGCTGAGGAAAATAGGAAGTTCTGTATGTAAACATCCTGCCAGGATGCAGTGAGGCTGAGAACGGGGGAAGAAAAGTGCTAACCTGAAAAACAGATATATGGAGCAAAAATATGCAGCGTTCGGGGTACTCAGGGCTGAGTAATGAAATGGAGGAACCAACGCTGCTTGAGAAGACCTTTTTTTTCTCAATATAAATATGCTGTTGGGCTTCATCCCTGTTAAAAAGTTTGTGTCTTTGCGGCAAACTATAAAATCTGTTTTACCAAAGGATTACAATTGTACTGTTTTTTTTAGATTTTTATCTATTTGTGATGTGGATATGAAATGTTTCTAATGCTCATTGTGTTGTGATTCGGATACATCAAGATTTTATGGCTAGGAACAATATGCAAACTTAAGGTTTATGAAACTTTAATATAGACATGAATCATTAAGAGGGATATGTCCTGCTTTACATGGCTAGGAACTCCCGGTTATGGTGTTAAATGACTTCAATGGGCATTGTATAACTGTTTAACTGACATCTAAATAATCCATGAGGTTTGTAGGGATGACATGTGGTTATTTGTAGAATATCGTTTTTTTGTGCCTCTTACACAATCGTGTGAGTTTGGGATTTATGCTGTTGCTTCTACAGAGGTCGATTCTGGATATTTGAGTGATGAATTAAAAATATTAGCAATTATTAACCTTAAACCTCTTAAACTTTTGCCCTAATACTTAAAGATGAAACGCATGTAGTTTTCGCATTCTACACAGTTTGAGGAAAAATGAATGCAGAGAAAAATAGGAGTCCGTTAATTAATGTGCCATGTCTTTCATTGTGGTTAAGAATCCACACTAGTGCTCCAGGGTATGTCTTGCTTGCACAATGTCCACACACTGGCGGTTCGCAGGACTGTAGACAATATGAATACCAATTGTTCGCTGATACACTCTTCTATCCGGCTGTATAACCTGCAATCTATGGAGGCTGAATTAAGCAGCATATAGCTTTTGTCACCCCTTATCCGAGCTGTGCACTTGTAAAGAAGTGTACGGATAATCGCCTAAATCTAATTAGGGGTTAAAAGAGGCCATGACTGTGATGTGGCAGCGAGACACCTTACTGTATCAATCCTGTTTGCGTTTAAAAAATAAGGTTGTCATATTGATTATTCAGATGAGCTCCTATTAGCTTTGGCTCAGCGACCCGTAACAGCTGAATCAGCTGAAGTCTTACTTTTTTTTTTTTTTTTTTTTAGGAGAAAACATGCTATGGGCTAATTTTGTCTTAATACAGTTTACATTCTGAAAACATGGGCTTGGCAAAAGGAAGACTGACGCCAACCTCCATTTTTTTGTAGCAGTCTCCAGAAGTAGTTGGGCAGTCTGTTTCAGATGTGCAAAGAAGACACTTGAGTAGTTAACATCACTGACATTACCAGTATATATCTTGCATTTGGAAGAGGTCATACATGTTTGAAATGTGAAAGCTCTGTTATTTTCAAGGGTTTTTCCAGATTTTCTTTCTTTAAATGATTTCTCCAGGATAGTATATTAATTGAGGATCTATCCCTAAAATAGGTTGTCATTGCCCAAGTCGACTAAGCGCTGCTTACCGGGGATGGTGGCCCACTACCCCCATCACTTTTAGGCCTTCTGGCTCTCCCTCAAGAGGTCCACTTTCTTAGTTCCTGGCTGCAGGGTAGCACTCCAGTATTTTAATGAAGGCTTGTTAGGCCAAAATTGTTTAATGTACTTATACTGGGAGTCCACACAATAAAAGATAAAGTACAAGAGTCTTTTTATGATTCATATGTGACTTGGGGTCTATCTACTGCAAACACGCCTTGAAGGTATAATATAAAAATCACTATCAGATTAGTGGGGGTCTGACACCCGGGGCCCTCACTGATCAGCTGTGTAGGAGTACCTCCACTGCCAGAACTGCACAGCTCCAAGTTCCGGCGCCTTTTTCTAGTGCCAGAGTTGCAGCTGATTGGCGTGGGTGTGTTTGATTTTGCAGTGATGGCCTATCCTAAGGACAGATCATCAATTACTGATTATTTAATTTAATTATTACAATAACAATACATAGCCACAAAAATAATGAAAATGTAACCTACAAAAACAAATCTGAGCCTCCAACCTGTTAATGGAGAGCAAGAGAAAGTAGAGGGGGTGAGAGAGATTTTGAAGAAGACATATAATTGAATAAATAAAAGCATACAAAGCATATGTTCATAAAATGGATGCTTGCATGATTTTTATTTGTTTTTTTTTTTGGTTGCTAATGGCAAATCTGACTAATACCTATAGGACTTTAACCTGACGACGACAACCAGTCTTTTTAAGAAGTAACTCGTTATAATTGATGTAAACCTCTGGTACCTGCTCTTAATCATTGTGCCTTTTATGTAAAGAAAAATCACAGATTCCATCTTTTTTCTGTCTTGAATGGTTATTTACTCAACTGCTGGACTTGCAAACTGCGTAGGACGTCTTTTGTAATGAACCCTACCACAAATCCCTTTGTAATGAACCCTACCACAAATCTCAAGAATTGATGGAGGTTCCCTTTAATTCTAAATATGGAGAAGGACGCTCCTAACCTCTTTGTAACTGGTCTTGACTTTTTCATTTTGGGAAACAAGCAGTCAATTTTTCATTTGACTCTAGGTTATTCCAGCCAAATGGATCCGTCCTGCACACAATGTAAGTCAATGGGGACGGATCCGGGGACGGATGGGTTTTCTGACACAATCTGGCACAATAGAAAACGGATCCGTCCCCCATTGACTTTCAGTGATGTTCAAGACAGATCCGTCATGGCAATAGAAGACATAATACAACCGGATCCGTTCATGACGGATGCATGCGGTTGTATTATTGTAACAGAATAGTTTTTTCAGATCCATGACTGATCCGCAAAAAACGCTAGTGTAAAAGTAGCCTTAAATGAATGAAGTCATACTGCTCACAACGTTACATATTTGCTAGAAATATATTATAATATGGCATAACTGGGTAATTATACCCATATAGCTGGATACCACTGGGACTGCTAATGGCCACAGAATTGTTTTTTTACCTGCTTTTCTGTAGTACAAGTTGCTAAGGATCAACTGGATTACATTTTTATGGCTACCCAAGAACCTGTATGTATTGGCACTTGTGTTATTTTGAAGGCAATGCTCTTTTACATTTACACTTTTGCTATGGGTTGTACATCAAAATCAATGACATTTTGCATTCTTATGCACGAGCTTGAATTATTAAACTATAGAATTTTCAACCATTTGAAATTATCCCATTTATTAAAAAAATGTAGTTGGGCTACATTCCCAGGACTGAAAAAAACATGCCAAAAAAGAAAAAGGTTGTTAAAAACAGCAAAATAGTCAATTTTTAACTACCTTCTGAAAATAGTCATTTAAAAAGGGCCCTTGCATTGTATGTGAAAATGGACATGTCCTATTTTTTGACGCTCTTACTCACCAGCTGTAAAAAAACAAACAAAAAAAAAAAACGGCAATGCGAGTAGATCCACAGACTTAAGTGGTGCTGAAAATGGCCATGTAAAGGCCGTTAAATAATGGCTGTCACTCATCCGTTTTTCACTGTTGTGTGAATATAGCCTAAGGCACAAGATTATGTTGGCTATATCAGTGCAGACAACATGCTGCTCTCCCGTGTCATTTTTACCCTTTTTAGCTGGTTTACTCACTCCTCTCCAGTTCTAGTCTCGTTGCCGTCTGTAGGTGGGCAGCCGCTTGTCCCATGTGACCATCAAGCACCTGCATCTCTCAGGAGTCAGTCCTTGCTAGCCCCCTTCTTCTTTCTTCCTCCCCTGCATAGATAATAGTCCCTTCGAAGGCCCAGTGATTCCTCTAAGTAATAGCACCATGGCGTAAAATGCCCCCTCAGTTTTCTTCTCCACTAGCAATAGACCTGGCTATGCATTCAGAAGTAAGGAAGGTGTCGGGGCCGCTTCACTATGAGATCAGGACCAAGGAGACAGGCAAGCTACTGAGCATGTGTGTCCACCACTGAAGACGTGAGAAAGTGGACTGGAGTTTTGAACAAAGAAAAATGCTCCATATTGCGTGCTTATTGCAGTCATATTTTTGAAATATCCTATTCATGGCATAGTGATACTTTTTGTGGGCTAAAACCTTTAAGCTTCGTTTTGTAGAGAATTCAATAGAATCTGTTATATCTGGACTAGGTCTAATTATCCCATGCTGCGGTGCAAATTTGTGTAGATTTTAATAGCTATCAGAACTAGTCCAGTGGTTCATGTTTTTTGGCATCTCGTGGGTTAATGCCCCTGCATTGTTTTCTTGTATCAAATGCTTCTTATTTTGCCACAACAGACTTCAGGCCTCAAGGAGTAGAGGAAGAATGGACACAGATGTATCCAAATATCTAATTTTGCCTAAAAGCAAGTGCCAGCAGATAAATGCCCATAAAGGGATTTCTTCCTTAAGCCCCGTGGATTTTCCTCTTTCCTCTCTCTCTTTTTTTTTTTTTTGGCAACTTTTTGTGCGAGTTAGAAATGAAAAGCATTCATCCAGTGCCCTAAAGAACAGCTCTGCTGAATGGAATAACAGCGTAATATAGCATTGAAGGCAGAATTGAAAGTGATTATCTAGTTAACTCTTGACAGTTACCTCCAGATTGAAAAAGAAGTGGCAGGCTTGATTTGCAAATGAATTAGGGCTTTTTCATTTGGTGCCAGGATCATCTTTTTATATTCTGATATGACAGATGCTGTGTTCCACGCTTTTGTCCCTCCTTAGTCTAACACTAGCAAATAAAAAACAAAGGATAATGGTGCTCGTTTTATTTGCATCTTTTCTCCAGGAGTTTACGCATTGTGTGGAAGTTTTTAGCATTCGATAGTCTTAAAAATAAAGTAAATTGTTATGAATTCTTTTGTCTCGGCTAGAATGAGAATTTATTTTTTGTTTAGATAAACTAGAAATTGGGAGGAGATTGGTTTTTTTTTTTGGTTCTTATTCCTTTGAGTGTCCAATAAAAGCAAACTTTCTCGTTTCAACTTCTGTCTGAGTAATGGGAAATGAACTGGTGGAATTGTACAGAGGGGCATGTAAGTAGGAGATGTAAGTACGCGTATTCTCTTTTTGTTCTCTGCAGAGATGTTTTACCATCTGCTTTCTATACCCTAGTTTATAGGATCAGATACAGGGGTAGATTGATCTTTGTTGCACAAGCCCCGTTTTGTTCAAAAAGTTGCGACTTTTTGCCACTTTGTACAAAGTGAACAGTTAGAGACGGAAAACTGTTGTAAAGTTTACTGTATTTTTCACCCTATAAGACTCACTTTTTCCTCCTCCAAGGTGAGGGGAAAATGTCAGTGCGTCTTATGGGGCAAATACGAATGAGCACTTCCGTTATGGTAGAACTCATTAGTAGAGGAGGATCGGGGAGCTGTGAATGCAGCGCTTCTCTGGCTCTGTACTCACCTCTTCCTAGTCTTCCTCGGCTGCGTGCTATACTTCTTTTCTCCAACCCAGTTCAAAAGCCCAATATATATTTTATAATGTTTGAAACTGATCATTTTCATAGTTGCATTGGGTGAAAATATTGTTAAGGCTAAATATTCTTGCCTATCAGAAAATAAGTGTTCACAAACTACATTAGGCTGGAGCATCTGATCACCCCCCTTTATGCGTTTAAATGAAATGTGTCGCCACTTTTTTTCTAATCTATTTTTATTTTCTGGTTATAGATTTTTTTAAATTCTATTTCCTCAACATGGTTATGGGGGCGACCATCTTGCCTGAGTTGTTCTTAACAGCATTTAAAAAGCATGTGCTTTATGGCAGCCCCATGGGCCACAGTGGTCAGAAGGGGACCACATTGACTTCTATGGGAGAGTTTTCTAGGCCTGCTCTGTGCCCCTGTACAATGAAAGAGTAGATCTGTTATTTCAATCCTGCCTGTAATGATGTCACCTCTGTCTATAGATAAGCAGGTAACTGCAGTAAAGTGACCTGACTAAGGCTACATGCACACAACCGTATGTGTTTTGCGGTCCGCAAAAAAAAATGGATGACGTTCTGTATGGCATTCTTTCTTTTTGCGGATCCATTGTAATAATGCCTATCCTTGTCTGCAAAACAGACCAAGAATAGGACATGCTCTAATTTTTTTGCGGGGCTACGAAACGGACGTACGGATGTGGATAGTACACTGTGTGCTGTCAGCATTTTTTCCAGACCCATTGAAATGAATGGGTCCGCATCCTATCTGCAAAAAAACGGAACGGACACGGAAACAAAATACGTTTGTGTGCATGTAGAAGTGGCGCCTATTATTTGGCAATAGGTAATTTCCTGCTGACACATTTCCTTTAAAGCTTTTATTCTCCATTGCTCACTTTTGGCAAATCCTCTCCTCCTGTTTTTTAATTATACGTTTCCCATTCCCTGTATTCGAATCACCATATTAGCTCATTTTTTGTATACATTATATTGTCCTTTCCATCTATTACTTCTGTATCAGGTACAACAGAACTACCAGAGGCAAGTGTCTGACAGATTTTTAAACTTTCATCCATCACTCTTATGTCTCATTTACACATCAGTGTTTTCCGGACGTGTGCTGTACATGTTCTCCGCGGACAGCACACGTCCCCATTCATTTGAATGTGTGTATTCACACATCAGTGTTTTCAGCACGGATGCATGTCCTATCTTGTCCGTGTTCCCGGATCCCTCACTCCCATTATAGTCAATGAGTCCGTGAAAAACACGGATGCCATCCGTGTTGCATCCGTGTTTCACGGATCATTAAAAAGAGATTGTTTGAAAATTATTTTCCAGCTGCTCAGTGTCAGTAAAAAACGGATGGCACACGGTCAGCAAAAAACGGACCCAACACGGATCTGTCACGGAAAAAAACACGGATAGAACACTGTCTGTGTTACCACTGATCCAAAACTGACACTGGCGTGTGCATGAGGCATTAAATGGGGTTTTCCCAATTACAGCATTTATTACTTATCCTCAGTATAGGTGATAAATGTTTGATTTCTGGGAATCAGGGACTGCAGGGACCTTCACAATCACAAAACCATGGTTTCCCATGTCCTGTGTGTGAGTAGAGTGGTGGTGTGCATGCTCTATTTACCTCTGGGACAGCACTTGGCCTTCTCAGTCAGTCCATTAGATGTGCATTGAGAAGTGGACAACTGTGGATAGATGATAAACCTTGTTAATGAGAAAGCCCTTTCAAGCAAAATGAGGGGTCCAAAAATGAATCTACTGCAGTAATACATCTGGTACTTTTGTGTTGTGCTGAATATTGGGATTACAAGATTAAAATATTATATGCAAATTGGAATACCCATAAAGAAAAAAAGACAGCGCTACCAGTGTTACAGCATCTCAAGCATTCCATTCTCTCTTAAAGGGGACCTTTTCCACCCCTGACATGTCTGTTTAGGTAAATAAGTGTATTCCACATGGATTGACAATTCTGGAGCATCTACTCTCTTTTAAATCTCTTATTACTGCTAGAATTTTATAGATACCGGTACTGATGGAGGTTACCAGTTGGGGGTGTGTCCCTGCACAGTGTTACATTGTCCATTGAGAGAAGACACACATCTGTAACCTTATCAATAAACTTCTAGCAGGAATAAGAAAAGAAACGGAACAACATGGTCATAATAATAGATGCTCTGGAATTGTTATTACATGGGAAATGCAAGTGGTTACCAAAACAGACATGTCGGTAGAGGTGACAGGTCCTCTTAGGAGCCTGTGGAAGTGCTTTCTGCGCAGGGATGTATGTGGTCAGCGTGTGCATTTCCTGTCCGTATTGATGCCACTTGCTGAGAAGGGCCTCATGTTTTTACATGGTAATCGTGCTTCCTCCTTCCTGTTTTATTTGTCATCTCAGAGCGTCATGTCAGGCTGTCTCACCAAAAGGAGTAGGGTGACTACAACTCCCTTCTTCTTCGTTGTTAATTCGACCTTTCAATGCGCACTTTCTTTTGACGCCAAGAAATTAAAGGGGTTGTCCCACGAAAAATATTTCAAATCCGTTTTCAAACCAGCTCCTGGATCTGAATACTTTTGTAACTGCATGTAATACAAAAAATTTGTATAGTCACTGAGGTATTCAATAAAATGTATCTGTATAGCTGTTTCTTTTCTTATTTCTTTGTCCTGCTCACTGATAAGGCCGCACATGCTCAGTTTCTTCCTTCTACTGCCTCCTGAGCTGTGATAGGAAGATCATGGACATGCCCCCTTAGCTGCAGCAGGAAAGGACACTCCCCCTGAGCTGTCAGCTTGATATAAATCTAGCAGAGCAATGAATAGATCCATGTGAGGTGCAGGGCTGGTTCTAGTTTTGTTAGAAAGAGATTGTCATGTGCTTTATGATTTCTAAATTTTCAATTTTTACATCAGTCATGGGAGAACCCCTTTAATGTACAGACATTTATGATCATCAGTGTCTTGTGCAGCTTGTGATGCGAACAATGGCCATTTAGGTTACTGTTGCCTGATGTCTCTTGGTCAATAGGCATTGGAGCATCGAGCCTTGACAGCTAATGAACGGCTCCTGCGATTGCCGGTGGGAGTACCGCTTCAGGGTTTTTAGCCCTCAGATGCAGTGGGGACATTTGCCCATGGCATCTGAGTGGTTAAATGTCTATGATCAGTGTTATTGCTGACCCCCATGGCCTAACCCCAAGCAATCATCAGATTGCCGTTTCTGTTTTTAGCAACAGAATTTGATTAATTGATAAATAGAAAATTTATTATATTCCAATGCAGTGCTGCCCCCTGCAGACCTACAATGGAATATATCTCTGAAAGGCATCAGAGCCTCCAGCAGGCTCCGGTTCGGGATGAGCAAATCGACTCCGGATGAAACACCTTGGAACCGAACCTGAGTTCGGAAAATGTTTTTTTACAGTACAAATTTAATTTATGACCTGAGCCAATACATTATAATACTGTACGGAGCTCCTGCTCTGTACAATATTAGAACAAAGCTTAATGCAAATCGACTTCGGATGTTTCATCCATAGTAGATTCGCTCATCCCTAGCTCCGGTCTTTCACAACAAATGAACGGCTTCCCCGATTGCCAGTAGGAGAACTGCTCCAGGTCCGGATTTTCAGCCCTCAGATGGCGTCAGACATTTGACCATGGCATCAGTATATTTTACTATTGTGGAACTTTAGCAGAATTTTTTTTTTACATTTGGTAATTTTTGTTTGCCCACTTATTAGCCATGCTTTCTTCCTCGCGCTTGTTTGACCACAACATTTACAGTAGATCAGCCTCATGCTACACCTCCATACTGCTGATCTGTGCTGCCTCAACTCCAAATCGGATGAACACACCATGTCACTTTCTCAATATTATTACATTAAACCAAGTGGATTTTGATTGATAACCTAATATTGAACTAATGCAAAGCATCAATCATAGCCACTATATTAATTATTTAATATTGCAGTGTAATTGAAAAATCAATGCGCAGTATGAGCGGAAGGGAAACTCTTGGTTCCCTGAAGATTTAAAACAGAGGATGATTAAAAAAAAAAGCGAGCGAGAGACCTGCAGTGCTCGTGTGTGTTGTCTCGATACAAATCTTTATTCATTTGCCAATATTCTCTTCCCATTCTGCACTTCAGGAGCATGTTATCAGTTCTGAGGCCTGTAATTGAATTAGGGCTGCTTTCAGCGGAGAGGCAAAGTTGTACAAATATTGATAAAGTCATGACAGGGACAGCACAGCGCACAGACCACTAAATAACCACCAGACACCGCATCGGGGAGTTATCAAGCAGTGATAGAAAGCCTCCCCTCTCTCTGGTAAATTAGCTTCATTAAGAAGGTTGCACTTAAATGTCTCATGAAATTCTCAGGACTTCATCCCTGTCTAGATAATGGACAGCTCAATTCCTTTTCCCTGTTAATGGATTCTCATCAGCTTTTCAGCAGCAGTTGTGCTTAAACCCTTGAAAATAATGACCTGTTGGCAAACATTCTTGACCTGGAAATTTTTTTTTCCTTTGCTAAATCCTTTCAGTTTTAATTCCAGCACAGACAATGCTGTCAAGACACAACTTCTTCTTCTTCTGCAAGAGCTTGTCTTAATTGATTGTCTACTTTTATTAGGAATGGTCAGGCTACATGCACACAAACGTTAAAAATGGGCGTCACGCGGCTTGGTTAAGCACCAAGTAAAGTCTATGGGGCTATGCACGTGGCCATTTTTTATTTTTTTTTAACGAGGCCATCAAAAGAATAAGACGTGTCCTACTTTTGGACATTTTCACGGCTTGACAGTCCCCATTGAAATCAACAGGACTGGCTTTAAAGGCCGCTTGGGAGTGCACCTGCCTAACGGCCGTTAAATACGCGTCGGCTAGTTCAATATGGCCTTCTAGGGTTTATAAAAAAAATCACTCACCTTATCCACTTGTATGCGCAGAGGCAGTCACTCTGCTCTTGATTGTGAAGGACCTGTGATGAAGCACAACACAATCATGTTGGGAACTCGTTGTGACGTCATCGCGCTTAGCGCAGGTCCTTTGACAGGTCCTTCACAATCAAGAAAGGAGCAACTGTCCCTGTGCATGTAAGTGGATGAGGGGAGTAATTTTTTTTCTTCTGCTAAACAGCTGAGGACCACTATGGGGGACATTGGGTGCTACTATGGGGGACATTATGGGCCAGTATGGGGGAGATTATTTACTGCTGTTACAGCTGGGGGCGGCTATAGGGGATATTATTACAGCTGGAGGCTACTATGGGGGACATTATTACAGCTGGGGCCACTATTGGAGACATTATTACAGCTGGGGCCACTAGTGGAGACATTATTACAGCTAGGGCCACTAATGGAGACATTATTACAGCTGAGGGCCAACATGGGAGACATTATTACAGCTGAGGGCCAACATGGGGGACATTATTACAGCTGAGGGCCACTATGGGGAACATTATTACAGCTGGGGTCCACTGCGGAGGACATTATTACAGGTGGGGGACATTATTACAGCGGGGGGTCACTGTGGGGGACACTACAGCTGGGGGCCACTATAGGGGACATTATTACAGCTGGAGACCACTATGGGGGACATTACAGCTGGGGGCCACTATAGGGGACATTATTACTGCTGGGGACCACTGTGGAGGACATTATTACAGTTGGGACATCTGTGGAGGACATTATTACAGCTGGGGGTCACTGTGGGGGACATTATTACAGCTGGGGGTCACTGTGGGGGACATTATTACAGCTGGGGGTCACTGTGGGGGACATTATTACAGCTGGGGGCCACTATAGGGGACATTATTACAGCTGGAGACCACTAAGGGGAAAATTATTACATCTGGGGGCCACTAGTGGAGACATTATTACAGCTGAGGGCCAACATGGGGGACATTATTACAGCTGGAGACCACTATGGGGAACATTATTACAGCTGGGGGCCACTGTGGGGGACATTATTACAGCTGGGACCACTGTGGAGGACATTATTACAACTGGGGCCACTGTGGAGGACATTATTACAGCTGGGGGCCACTGTGGGGGACATTACTACAGCTGGGACCACTGTGGAGGACATTATTACAGCGGGGGTCACTGTGGGGGACATTACAGCTGGGGGTCACTGTGGGGGAGATTACAGCTGGGGGCCACTATAGGGGACATTATTACAGCTGGGGGCCACTGTGGGGGACATTATTACAGCTGGGGGCCACTGTGGGGGACATTATTACAGCTGGGGATCAGTGTGGGGGACATTAATACAGCTGGGGGCCACTATAGGGGACATTGTTACAGATGGAGACCACTATGGGGAACATTATTACAGCTGGGGGCCACTGTTAAGGACCACTATGGGGGACATTGGGTGCTACTATGGGGGACATTATGGGCCAGTATGGGGGAGATTATTTACTGCTGTTACAGCTGTGGGCAGCTATGGGGGATGTTATTACAGCTGGAGGCTACTATGGGGGACATTATTACAGCTGGGGCCACTATTGGAGACATTATTACAGCTGAGGGCAAATATGGGCGACGTTATTACAGCTGGGGCCACTGTGGAGGACATTATTACAGCTGGAGCCACTGTGGAGGACATTATTACAGCTGAGGGCCAACATGGTGGACATTATTACAGCTGAGGGCCAACATGGGGGACATTATTACAGCTGAGGGCCACCATGGGGGACATTATTACAGCTGAGGGCCAACATGGGGGACATTATTACAGCTGGGGTCCACTGCGGAGGACATTATTACAGGTGGGGGACATTATTACAGCGGGGGGTCACTGTGGGGGACACTACAGCTGGGGGCCACTATAAAGGACATTATTACAGCTGGAGACCACTATGGGGGACATTACAGCTGGGGGCCACTATAGGGGACATTATTACTGCTGGGGGCCACTGTGGGGGACATTATTACAGCTGGGACCACTGTGGAGGACATTATTACAGCTGGGACATCTGTGGAGGACATTATTACAGCTGGGGGTCACTGTGGGGGACATTATTACAGCTGGGGGTCACTGTGGGGGACATTATTACAGCTGGGGGACATTATTACAGCTGGGGGCCACTATAGGGGACATTATTACAGCTGGAGACCACTAAGGGGAAAATTAAACACAACTATAGCTGATCTCAGGGAGACCAGCTACAAAAAACACCGCGGAGCCTCACTTAAGAGTCTCAACACAGCAATCCGAAGTGCAAAGTTCCCTGGGAAACAGGAATATGCAAAATAAATGTGGAGCCCCAGTTACGGGTCTACAACACAATGAAAGCCAGATATCCCTCAAAGGAAGGAAAACCAAGCAAAGGGGTGTCTCCATTACAGAGATCACCAAATCCACCATATTAAGTGGCCCCTATGTCAAGATCCCGCTTTTTTACAAGCTTTAAGGATGTGACAGGGAAAACCTGAGCTAGGTATCAATCCACAGACAGCTGTTTCATCCATCCACAGACAGCTGTTTAAGGGGAAAATGATTACATCTGGGGGCCACTAGTGGAGACATTATTACAGCTGAGGGCCAACATGGGGGACATTATTACAGCTGGAGACCACTATGGGGAACATTATTACAGCTGGGGGCCACTGTGGGGGA
>JAKVIS010002213.1:0-24720 GCA_033119425.1 Bufotes viridis | reverse complement strand
TTTCATATAGGCCTCACAGCTGTTACATAGACAGGATCCATTGTGCGTCTTATTTTTCCTTCCTTCTGACAGATCAGAAGAAGGATCAAATAAATGATGATGTCAAAGAGGCCAAAAAGGCAAAATAGTGGCCCAGTCATGGAGTGTGGAGGGTGGGAACAGCATGAGAAGTCCACAGAGTGGCCCAATGAGAGAGTGGTAAGGTAGCAGCAGCATGAGGAGACCACATCGACATTATCGCTATCGTATGTAGGATGGTTATTGTGGTACTTGTAGTCCGTTGCTGGCATCTTCCATTGTATGCATTTTTTGCTGTTGATTGCCCCTAGCAACGGACTACAAGTGCCGGATGTGCTCCCCTAGATACATGCACAACTGCATATGGGTTGAGCATATCCTGCTTGTTAAACACCACACCACGTTTTCTAATGGATTGTATAATATGTTTGGAGGTGTATAAACTCCGATTTAAATGTGCCTGCTTTTCATCTACAGGCTACATTCAGGTGCACCTGGGAGGCTCTGGGCCATATCAGCCGGTCTCGGGTGGGGCTCACAGGCACCTCCCACCTCCCATTGCAAGCATGGTTACATGCTGGAGGTCACTGGTGAGCTATCTGTGAGTCAGGCCTTATGCTCCCGTAATGCCCAACGGCCCCATACGGCTCAGGTAGGTTGAGTGGTAGGACTTGGGCTACTTGAGGGACCTTGCCGTGGTGTCAGAGCTTAAGACATGTCCTCCTAGTAGGATATGTCGAACTAACCCCTCAATTTTATCAGTGTGAGGGTTTAGTTTTGCCGCAGAGTGCACCTGCTTTTGCTATGGTTATGTTTTTGTTTTAGTAAACTTAAAAAATAATCACAATTCACCGCAGAAGGCCAATTAAGATGTATTCTTTTTCCTATTATTGCACCCCCAAAAAAGAAATATCACAATCACAATTCACCGCAGAATGGCTAATGGGACGTACATATATTTTCTTTTTATACACCACGTAAATGGCTATAGTACAACGTCACTTTACAGCTGAACAGCAATTAAGACATATTTTTTTTTCTGGTTAATGAACTCCCCGCCCCAAAAAAAAAAAAATAATCACAATTGACCGTAGAAGGTCAATTAAGACGTATTCCTTTTCCTATTTCTACACCCCAAAAAAAGAAATACTGTATAACAATCACAATTCACAGCAGAACTGCTAATGGGACGTACGTATATTTCCTATTAATACAGCACGTAAATGGCTGTAGTACAATGAAACTTCACCGCTGAATGGCAATTATGACATATATATTTTTTTCTGATTAGTAAACTCCCCACCCCAAAAAAAAAAAATCACAATTCACAGCAGAATGGCAATTAAGACGTATTCTTTCTCCTATTTCTACACCCCAAAAAAGAAATATAACAATCACAATTCACAGCAGAACGGCTAATGGGACGTAAGTATATTTCCTATTAATACAGCATGTAAATGGCTGTAGTACAATGTAACTTCACCGCTGAATGGCAATTAGGACATTAGGCGCACTTTTTCCCCTAAAAGTGGGGGTGAAATGGCAGTTCGTCTTATAAAGCGAATGGTGCACTTTTTCAATGTCTGACACTGATACATCGCTGGCCGCTATGCTGCACAGCGCGGCCTCTGATGTATCAGCGGGGAGGGAAGAGCGGCTGGAGGCCGACGGGGCCCGATGCAGTTACTGTACTCCTTTACACCGGGCCCTGCTCACAGCAGTTTTCATATGTAAAGTCCAATCATTTAATCTTCAAGCAGTGACTCTGCTTTAAACTAGCACAATCCTTTGTAGTAGTACTCACTATAAAAGCTGCAGGCAGGCCGGCAGCGTAACCTCACTCACTCATGCTCCTGCTTCATTATTGAAGTGGGAGGGGCGTAAATGAGTGAATGACGTTACACTGCTGGCCTGTCTGTCGCTTTGATAGTGAGTACTACTATAGAGGATCGCGCTAGTTTAAAGCACAGCCACTGCTTGAAGATTACATGAATGGACTTTACATATGAAAACTGCTGTGTGCGGGGCCCGGTGCAGTCACTGTATTTTATTACACCAGGCCCCGTTCACAGTAGTCTTTATATGTAAAATCTTTTTATGTAATGCTTTCTTCTGTAACAGTACTATCAAAGCAGCAGTCTGGCCAGCTCGTAACGTCACTCACTTGGTTCATTAATGACGCTGGCAGGAGTGTGACTGACTGAGTGAGTTACGTTACGCTGCCGGCCGGACTGCTGCTTTGATAGTGAGTACTGTTACAGAAGAAAGCAGAGCCATTGCTGGAGCATTACATAAAAAGATTTTACATATAAAGACTGCTGTGAGCGGGTGCCCGGTGGTGTAATGGGGGTCACTATCCACTCAGGGACAATATACTGTGACACATATGATACTGTGACCAGCATAAGATGATCTTATGCTGGTCACAGTTAGTGTTGAGCGAAAAGTTCGGGTTCGGGTTCGTCGTTCGGCATGTATTTAGGCGCATTTTGAAAGGCTGCAAAGCAGCCAATCAACATGCATCATACTACTTGCCCTAAGATGCCATCGCAGCCATGCCTACTATTGGCAAGGCTGTGATTGGCCGAGTGCAGCATGTGACTCAGCCTCTTTATAAGCTTGTGCGCACGTCGGGACGTGCTCACTCCCGATGTGAATAGAACAGGGATAGACGCAGCTGATGCTAGGGCGAGAATAGGCAGGGATAATTGAATAACTGGAAGCAAATTTCTCTCCTCCACCTGTGATTCATCTGAACAACTGCAGCTGAGCTGCTTTTTTGATAGGGATTGGCTATTTTTAGAGTGGCCAGAGTGATTTTTCCATCCACATGTACCTAGGCTGACCGCCGCCGCCATTTTGCGACTTGTAGTGCTGCAGCAGAAGCTGCCACAGTGTGCATTCCAAAGCTCCAAACAAGTCAGACATCTACACCTGGGATTCAGACCAATAGCGATTTAGCAGCACAGTCCAAGGCTATTTTTTTTAAAGGTTGTGCAGACCATTTTGTGGCACATGTTACTGGGCTGATAGGCGGCGGCCATCTTGGGACTAGTGCTGCAGCACAATCTCTCCCAACGTCCATTAATCACTTGTAATAGTGGTCTGTGCCATAGAAATCCTACATCAGGGACTTGGGTGTGCTTGTGTCACCCCTACTAATACCAGTCCACCTGTAATCCATACAGTCAAAAGACTGAAAGTATTCCAGTGAGGGAATTTTTTTTATTTAAAAAGGCCAAGTTAGTTTATCTGGCGCTCAATATACTAGATACAGTTAGGCCTGCGTTTCATACATCTGGAATTAGCAAATTAATGTGCTGGGGTTGGGAAAACATATATGTACCCATACTAGAATCTGTCAAAGAAAGCGGTACTCACATATAACAGTCATTCCATCTGTAATCCATACAGTCAAAAGACTGAAAGTATTCCAGTGAGGGAATTTTTTTTATTTAAAAAGGCCAAGTTAGTTTATCTGGCGCTCAATATACTAGATACAGTTAGGCCTGCGTTTCATACATCTGGAATTAGCAAACTAATGTGCTGGGGTTGGGAAAACATATATGTACCCATACTAGAATCTGTCAAAGAAAGCGGTACTCACATATAACAGTCATTCCATCTGTAATCCATACAGTCAAAAGACTGAAAGTATTCCAGTGAGGGAATTTTTTTTATTTAAAAAGGCCAAGTTAGTTTATCTGACGCTCAATATACTAGATACAGTTAGGCTCATGCTTTCATACATCTGGAATTAGCAAACTAATGTGCTGGGGTTGGGAAAACATATATGTACCCATACTAGAATCTGTCAAAGAAAGCGGTACTCACATATAACAGTCATTCCATCTGTAATCCATACAGTCAAAAGACTGAAAGTATTCCAGTGAGGGAATTTTTTTTTATTTAAAAAGGCCAAGTTAGTTTATCTGGCGCTCAATATACTAGATACAGTTAGGCTCATGCGTTTCATACATCTGGAATTAGCAAACTAATGTGCTGGGGTTGGGAAAACATATATGTACCCATACTAGAATCTGTCAAAGAAAGCGGTACTCACATATAACAGTCATTCCATCTGTAATCCATACAGTCAAAAGACTGAAAGTATTCCAGTGAGGGAATTTTTTTTATTTAAAAAGGCCAAGTTAGTTTATCTGATGCTCAATATACTAGATACAGTTAGGCCTCATGCTTTCATACATCTGGAATTAGCAAACTAATGTGCTGGGGTTGGGAAAACATATATGTACCCATACTAGAATCTGTCAAAGAAAGCGGTACTCACATATAACAGTCATTCCATCTGTAATCCATACAGTCAAAAGACTGAAAGTATTCCAGTGAGGGAATTTTTTTATTTAAAAAGGCCAAGTTAGTTTATCTGGCGCTCAATATACTAGATACAGTTAGGCCTATGCTTTCATACATCTGGAATTAGCAAACTAATGTGCTGGGGTTGGGAAAACATATATGTACCCATACTAGAATCTGTCAAAGAAAGCGGTACTCACATATAACAGTCATTCCATCTGTAATCCATACAGTCAAAAGACTGAAAGTATTCCAGTGAGGGAATTTTTTTATTTAAAAAGGCCAAGTTAGTTTATCTGGCGCTCAATATACTAGATACAGTTAGGCCATGCGTTTCATACATCTGGAATTAGCAAACTAATGTGCTGGGGTTGGGAAAACATATATGTACCCATACTAGAATCTGTCAAAGAAAGCGGTACTCACATATAACAGTCATTCCATCTGTAATCCATACAGTCAAAAGACTGAAAGTATTCCAGTGAGGGAATTTTTTTATTTAAAAAGGCCAAGTTAGTTTATCTGACGCTCAATATACTAGATACAGTTAGGCTCATGCTTTCATACATCTGGAATTAGCAAACTAATGTGCTGGGGTTGGGAAAACATATATGTACCCATACTAGAATCTGTCAAAGAAAGCGGTACTCACATATAACAGTCATTCCATCTGTAATCCATACAGTCAAAAGACTGAAAGTATTCCAGTGAGGGAATTTTTTTATTTAAAAAGGCCAAGTTAGTTTATCTGGCGCTCAATATACTAGATACAGTTAGGCCTCATGCTTTCATACATCTGGAATTAGCAAACTAATGTGCTGGGGTTGGGAAAACATATATGTACCCATACTAGAATCTGTCAAAGAAAGCGGTACTCACATATAACAGTCATTCCATCTGTAATCCATACAGTCAAAAGACTGAAAGTATTCCAGTGAGGGAATTTTTTTTATTTAAAAAGGCCAAGTTAGTTTATCTGGCGCTCAATATACTAGATACAGTTAGGCCTGCGTTTCATACATCTGGAATTAGCAAACTAATGTGCTGGGGTTGGGAAAACATATATGTACCCATACTAGAATCTGTCAAAGAAAGCGGTACTCACATATAACAGTCATTCCATCTGTAATCCATACAGTCAAAAGACTGAAAGTATTCCAGTGAGGGGATTTTGCTTATAAAAATAATATATTTCATTGTGGTGCGAGTTGAATCGCAACAATGAAGAAAAATACTATTAAGGGACGAGGACGCGGTCGTGGTGGTGTCCGTGGAGCCTCTGTTGCTGGTAGAGGACGTGGCCGCTCGGCCCCAGGCGCACACAGTAGGGAACGAACTCCCTCAACTAGCCGGCAGAATGTACCGCAATATCTCGTGGGGCCCAATGCCGCTCTTAGGATGGTAAGGCCTGAGCAGGTACAGGCATTAATCGATTGGGTGGCCGACAGTGCTTCCAGCACGTTCACCACATGGTCTTCCACCCAGTCTTCTGCGGAAAGCGCACAGGTGGCACCTGAAAACCAAGCCCATCAGTCTGTCACATCACCCCCAAGCATATCAGGGAAACGGTCTGAGCCACAAGTTATGCAGCAGTCTCTTCTTCTGTTTGAAGACTCTGCTTCCAGGGTTTCCCAGGGGCGTCCACCTAGCCCTTCCCCAGTGGAGGAAGACATACCATGCACTGACGCACAACCACTTATGTCTCCAGATGAAGAGGACATGGGAATACCACCACAGCAGAGTCACCGACTCTCTGATGATGACGAAACACAGGTGCCCACTGCCGCGTCTTTTGCAGTGTGCAGACTGAACAGGAGGAGGTCAGGGAGGGAGACTGGGTGGAAGACGATGCAGAGGACGATGAGGTCTTAGACCCCACATGGACTGAAGGTCGTGGCGATGACTTTCACAGTTCAGAGGAAGAGGTAGTGGTGAGACCGAGACAACAGCGAAGCCAAAGAGGGAGCAGGGGGCCAAAGCAGACGAGCCGCCGCCCCAGAGTTCGCCTGCTACTGGACATCGCCAACAGGGACCCAGCCCCACAAAGGCAGCTTCAAAGAGTTCCCTGGCATGGCACTTCTTTAAACAATGTCCTACCGACAAGACCCGAGTGACTTGCACGCTCTGCCATCAGAGCCTGAGGCGAGGCATTAACGTTCTGAACCTCAGCACAACCTGCATGACCAGGCATCTACATGCAAAGCATGAACTGCAGTGGGGTACACACCTTAAAAACCAGGCACTCGCTGAGGCTCCCCTGCTCCCTCTACCGCTGCTGCCTCGGCTTCCGCCTCGAGAGGAATGTTGCCACCTGCCGAGCAGCAAACAGAGGATGTGCCACCGACACCACCACCACCGCCACCGTCAACTAGCGCCTCCACTATATCACACAGCAGCGTTCAGCTCTCAATATCTCAAACCTTAGAGAGGAAGCGCAAATTCCCCGAGTCACCCTCGAGCCCTTGGCCTGAACGCCAGCATTTCTAAACTGCTGGCCTTTGAAATGCTGTCATTCCGGCTGGTGGACACAGACAGCTTCAAACAGCTGATGGCCATGGCTGTCCCGCAGTATGTGGTTCCCAGCCGCCACTACTTCTCCAAGACAGCCGTGCCTTCCCTGCACATGCAAGTGTCCGATAAAATCAAGTGTGCACTGCGCAACGCCATTTGTGGCAAGGTCCACCTAACCACAGATACGTGGACCAGTAAGCACGGCCAGGGACGCTATATCTCACTAACTGCACACTGGATGAATGTAGTGGCGGCTGGGCCCCGGCGGACAGTTCCTTGGCGCACGTCCTTCCGCCCCCTAGGATCGCAGGGCATCATTCTCTGCCTCCTGTAGCCTCCTCCTCCTACTCGGCTTCCTCCTCCACTGCTTCCACCAGCTCATCCGGTCAGCCACACACCTTCACCACCAACTTCAGCACAGCCCGGGTAAACGTCAGCAGGCCATTCTGAAACTCATATGTTTGGGGGACAGGCCCCACACCGCGCAGGAGTTGTGGCGGGGTATTGAACAACAGACCGACGAGTGGTTTCTGCCGGTGGGCCTCAAGCCAGGCCTGGTGGTATGCGATAATGGGCGAAATCTCGTGGCAGCTCTGGGACTAGCCGGTTTGACGCACATCCCTTGCCTGGCGCATGTGCTGAACTTGGTGGTGCAGAGGTTCATTCACCACTACCCCAACATGTCAGAGCTGCTGCATAAAGTGCGGGCCGTCTGTGCGCGCTCCGCCGCTCACATCCTGCCGCTGCTCGCCTGTCTGCGCTACAGCGGAACTTCGGCCTTCCCGCTCACCGCCTCATATGCGACGTGCCCACCCGGTGGAACTCCACCTTGCACATGCTGGAGAGACTGTGCGAGCAGCAGCAGGCCATAGTGGAGTTTCAGCTGCAGCACGCCGCGCCAGTCGTACTGCCGAACAGCACCACTTCACCACCAATGATTGGGCCTCCATGCGAGACCTGTGTGCCCTGCTGCGCTGTTTCGAGTACTCCACCAACATGGCCAGTGGCGATGACACTGTTATCAGCGTTACAATACCACTTCTATGTCTCCTTGAGAAAACACTTAGGGCAATGATGTTAGAGGAGGTGGCCCAGGTGGAGGAGGAGGAGGAGGATGAGGGCTCGTTTCTAACACTTTCGGGCCAGTCTGTTCGAATTGGCTCAGAGGGAGGTTTGTTTAAGCAGCAGAGGACAGGTTCACAAGTCGCCAGCCAAGGCACTGTACTGGAGGACGAGGAGGATGAGGAGGAGGAGGTGGAGGGGGACGAGGATGACGCAAGTTCACAGCGGGGTGGCAGCCCAGGCCCATCACTGGTGCGTGGCTGGGGGATACGGTGGACGATGACGATACGCCTCCCACAGAGGACAGCTTGTCCTTACCCATGGGTAGCCTGGCCCACATGAGCGAATATATGCTCCAATGCCTGCGCAACGACAGCAGAGTTGCCCACGCTTTAACGTGTGCAGACTACTGGGTGGCCACCCTGCTGGATCCCCGGTATAAAGACAATGTGCCCACTTTAATTCCTGAACTGGAGCGCGACCGTAAGATGCGCGAGTACAAGCGCACGCTGATAGAGGCGCTCTTGAGAGCATTCCCACATGTCACAGGGGAACAGGTGGAAGGTGAAGGCAGAGGAGTGGCAAGAGGTCGCCAACGCAGCTGTGTCACGGCCAGCTCATCTGAGGGCAGGGTTAGCATGGCAGAAATGTGGAAAAGTTTTGTCTCCACGCCACAGCTATCTGCACCGACACCTGATACGGAACGTGTTAGCAGGAGGCAGCATTTCACTAACATGGTTGAACAGTATGTCTGCACACTCCTCCACATCCTGACGGATGGTTCGGCCCCATTCAACTACTGGGTTTCGAAATTGTCCACGTGGCCAGAGTTAGCATGTTATGCCTTGGAGGTGCTTTCCTGCCCGGCGGCCAGCGTTTTATCTGAACGCGTATTCAGCACGGCAGGGGGCGCCATTACTGACAAGCGCAGCCGCCTGTCCACAGCCAACGTGGACAAGCTGACCTTCATAAAGATGAACCAGGCATGGATCCCACAGGACCTGTCCCTCCCTTGTGCAGAGTAGTCCTTATTAACTGCCTAAAACATGTCTTGTTGTGCTACGGGCCACTTCTTTATTTGATACAAATTTTATGAAACCCACAGTTGAATGAAACTCTTCTCTGTCTGGGCGCCGGGCCTAACCAGATGAAAGTGGCCGGTTAAACTAACGGGTGACATGAAGCCATAACCTCTGCCATGCTACCTCTGTCTTCTGTCTGGGTGCTGAGGCCTAAGTCAAATAAAGCGGTCTTCTGCTGTGCTGGGGGATATGAAGCTAATCTCTGACCTCTCTCCTCTGTCTGGGTCCAAAGGCCTAAATCACTGAAAGAGGCCTTCTCCTGTGGTGTGTGATATGATGCCAGAATATGTGCTGTGGGGCCTCTCTCCTCTTCCTGGGTGCAGGGGTCAAATAAACTAAATTGTGGCCTACTCCTGTGGTGGTTGATATGATGCCTGATTCTCTGATGTGGAACCTCTCTCCTCTGTTTGGGTGAAGGGGTCAAAGTCTTTCAAAGTCGCCTTCTCCTGTGCTGATTGATATGAAGCTGATGGTTGTGCCATCTGACATGGTTGCCGGGGTCCCATTAAATTGGGGCCTACTCCTGTGGTGGGTGATCTAAATGCCTGATTCTCTGCTTTGAAACCTCTCTCCTCCGTCCGGGTGTAGGGGTCAAAGTCTGTCAAAGTCGCCTTCTCCTGTGCTGATTGATATAAAGCTTATGCTTGTGCCATCTGACATGGTTGCCGGGGTCTGATTCAATGGTGGCCTACTCCTGTGGTGGGTGATCTAAATGCCTGATTCTCTGCTGTGTAACCTCTCTCCTCCGTCTGGGTGTAGGGGTCAAAGTAACTAAATGGTGGCCTACTCCTGTGGTGGGTGATATGATGCCAGAATATGTGCTGTGGGGCCTCTCTCCTCTTCCTGGGTGCAGGGGTCAAAGTAACTCAATGGTGGCTTCTCCTGTGGTGGCTGATATGATGCCAGAATATGTGCTGTGGTGCCTCTCTCCTCTTCCTGGGTGCAGGGGTCAAAGTAACTAAATGGTGGCTTCTCCTGTGGTGGTTGATATGATGCCTGATTCTCTGCTGTGAAACCTCTCTCCTCCATCTGGGTGTAGGGGTCAAAGTCTTTCAAAGTCGCCTTCTCCTGTGCTGATTGATATAAAGCTGATGGTTGTGCCATCTGACATGGTTGCCAGGGTCTGATTCAATGGGGGCCTACTCCTGTGGTGGGTGATCTAAATGCCTGATTCTCTGCTGTGAAACCTCTCTCCTCCGTCTGGGTGTAGGGGTCAAAGTCTTTCAAAGTCGCCTTCTCCTGTGCTGATTGATATGAAGCTGATGGTTGTGCCATCTGACATGGTTGCCGGGGTCCCATTAAATTGGGGCCTACTCCTGTGGTGGGTGATCTAAATGCCTGATTCTCTGCTGTGTAACCCTCTCCTCCGTCTGGGTGTAGGGGTCAAAGTAACTAAATGGTGGCCTACTCCTGTGGTGGGTGATATGATGCCTGGTTCTCTGCTGTGGGACCTCTCTCCTCTGTCTGGGTCCAAAGGCCTAAATCACTGAAAGAGGCCTTCTCCTGTGGTGTGTGATATGATGCCAGAATATGTGCTGTGGGGCCTCTCTCCTCTTCCTGGGTGCAGGGGTCAAATAAACTAAATTGTGGCCTACTCCTGTGGTGGTTGATATGATGCCTGATTCTCTGATGTGGAACCTCTCTCCTCTGTTTGGGTGAAGGGGTCAAAGTAACTAAATGGTGGCTTCTCCTGTGGTGGCTGATATGATGCCAGAATATGTGCTGTGGGGCCTCTCTCCTCTTCCTGGGTGCAGGGGTCAAAGTAACTCAATGGTGGCTTCTCCTGTGGTGGCTGATATGATGCCAGAATATGTGCTGTGGTGCCTCTCTCCTCTTCCTGGGTGAAGGGGTCAAAGTAACTAAATGGTGGCTTCTCCTGTGGTGGCTGATATGATGCCAGAATATGTGCTGTGGTGCCTCTCTCCTCTTCCTGGGTGCAGGGGTCAAAGTAACTCAATGGTGGCTTCTCCTGTGGTGGCTGATATGATGCCAGAATATGTGCTGTGGGGCCTCTCTCCTCTTCCTGGGTGCAGGGGTCAAAGTAACTCAATGGTGGCTTCTCCTGTGGTGGTTGATATGATGCCTGATTCTCTGCTGTGAAACCTCTCTCCTCCATCTGGGTGTAGGGGTCAAAGTCTTTCAAAGTCGCCTTCTCCTGTGCTGATTGATATAAAGCTGATGGTTGTGCCATCTGACATGGTTGCCAGGGTCTGATTCAATGGGGGCCTACTCCTGTGGTGGGTGATCTAAATGCCTGATTCTCTGCTGTGAAACCTCTCTCCTCCGTCTGGGTGTAGGGGTCAAAGTCTTTGAAAGTCGCCTTCTCCTGTGCTGATTGATATGAAGCTGATGGTTTGTGCCATCTGACATGGTTGCCGGGGTCCCATTAAATTGGGGCCTACTCCTGTGGTGGGTGATCTAAATGCCTGATTCTCTGCTTTGAAACCTCTCTCTCCGTCCGGGTGTAGGGGTCAAAGTCTGTCAAAGTCGCCTTCTCCTGTGCTGATTGATATAAAGCTTATGCTTGTGCCATCTGACATGGTGGCCGGGGTCTGATTCAATGGTGGCCTACTCCTGTGGTGGGTGATCTAAATGCCTGATTCTCTGCTGTGTAACCTCTCTCCTCCGTCTGGGTGTAGGGGTCAAAGTAACTAAATGGTGGCCTACTCCTGTGGTGGGTGATATGATGCCAGAATATGTGCTGTGGGGCCTCTCTCCTCTTCCTGGGTGCAGGGGTCAAAGTAACTCAATGGTGGCTTCTCCTGTGGTGGCTGATATGATGCCAGAATATGTGCTGTGGTGCCTCTCTCCTCTGTCTGGGTCCAAAGGCCTAAATCACTGAAAGAGGCCTTCTCCTGTGGTGTGTGATATGATGCCAGAATATGTGCTGTGGTGCCTCTCTCCTCTTCCTGGGTGCGGGGGTCAAAGTAACTCAATGGTGGCTTCTCCTGTGGTGGCTGATATGATGCCAGATTATGTGCTGTGGGGCCTCTCTCCTCTTCCTGGGTGCAGGGGTCAAAGTAACTCAATGGTGGCTTCTCCTGTGGTGGCTGATATGATGCCAGAATATGTGCTGTGGGGCCTCTCTCCTCTTCCTGGGTGCAGGGGTCAAAGTAACTCAATGGTGGCTTCTCCTGTGGTGGCTGATATGATGCCAGAATATGTGCTGTGGGGCCTCTCTCCTCTTCCTGGGTGCATTGGTCAAAGTAACTAAATGGTGGCTTCTCCTGTGGTGGTTGATTTGATGCCTGATTCTCTGCTGTGTAACCTCTCTCCTCCGTCTGGGTGTAGGGGTCAAAGTAACTAAATGGTGGCCTACTCCTGTGGTGGCTGATATGATGCCAGAATATGTGCTGTGGTGCCTCTCTCCTCTTCCTGGGTGCGGGGGTCAAAGTAACTCAATGGTGGCTTCTCCTGTGGTGGCTGATATGATGCCAGAATATGTGCTGTGGGGCCTCTCTCCTCTTCCTGGGTGCAGGGGTCAAAGTAACTCAATGGTGGCTTCTCCTGTGGTGGCTGATATGATGCCAGAATATGTGCTGTGGGGCCTCTCTCCTCTTCCTGGGTGCAGGGGTCAAAGTAACTCAATGGTGGCTTCTCCTGTGGTGGCTGATATGATGCCAGAATATGTGCTGTGGGGCCTCTCTCCTCTTCCTGGGTGCAGGGGTCAAAGTAACTAAATGGTGGCTTCTCCTGTGGTGGTTGATATGATGCCTGATTCTCTGCTGTGTAACCTCTCTCCTCCGTCTGGGTGTAGGGGTCAAAGTAACTAAATGGTGGCCTACTCCTGTGGTGGGTGATATGATGCCTGGTTCTCTGCTGTGGGACCTCTCTCCTTTGTCTGGGTGCTGTGGTCAAAATAATAGTAAGTGACCTTCTCCATTGGTGGGTGACTTGAAGCCTGATTCTGTGCTATGGGACCTCACTCCAATTAATATTGTTTAATTTTTATTTATTTTATGTTAACTCATCATTTCCCTATCTACATTTGTTTGCAGGGGATTTAACTACATTTTGCTGCCTTTTGCAGCCCTCTAGCCCTTTCCGGGTGTGTTTTACAGCCTTTTTAGTGCCCAAAAGTTCGGGTCCCCATTGACTTCTATGGGGTTCGGGTTCGGGATGAAGTTCGGGTCGAGTTCGGATCCCGAACCCGAACATTTTTCGAAAGTTCGGCCGAACTCGTCGAACCCGAACATCCAGGTGTTCGCTCAACTCTAGTCACAGTATATTGTCACTGTGTGAATAGTGACCCCCCCATTATATAAGATGCTATATGTGTGTCATCCACACATGCCCCATAGCAGTGTATCATCCACACATCCCCATAACAGTGCGTCATCCACAGATCCCCCCATAACAGTGTCATCCACAGATCCCCCATAACAATGTCCTCCACAGATCTCTCCATAACTGTGTATCATCTACAGATCCCCCATAACAGTGTAATCCACAGATACACCATAACAGTGTCATCCACAGATCCCCCATAACAGTGCGTCATCCACAGATCCCCATAACAGTATCATCCACAGATCCCCCATAACAGTGTCATCCACAGATCCCCCATAACAGTATCATCCACAGATCCCCCATAACAGTGCGTCATCCACAGATCCCCCCATAACAGTGCGTCATCCACAGATCCCCATAACAGTATCATCCACAGATCGCCCATAACAGTGTCCTCCACAGATCTCTCCATAACTGTGTATCATCTATAGATCCCCCATAACAGTGTAATCCACAGATACCCCATAACAGTGTCATCCACAGATCCCCCATAACAGTGTCCTCCACAGATCTCTCCATAACTGTGTATCATCTACAGATCCCCCATAACAGTGTAATCCACAGATACCCCATAACAGTGTCATCCACAGATCCCCCATAACAGTGCATCATCCACAGATCCCCCCCATAACAGTGTCATCCACAGATCCCCCCATAAGAGTGCATCATCCACAGATCCCCACATAATCCACAGACCACCATTACTTCAAAACCCACCAAAAGCACACCTTTTGGTTCAAAATATTTTTTTCTTATTTTCCTCCTCACAAATCAGGTGGGTCTTATAAAGCGAAAAATATGGTATATTTTTTTTTTCCCTGATTAATAAACTGCCCCCCAAAAAAAATTCTTAAAATTCACAGCAGAACGGCAACTAAGACGTATTTTATTTCCTATTAATACACCCCAAACAAAGAAATATAACAATCACAATTCACCGCAGAATGGCTAATGGGACGTACATATATTTCCTTTGAATACACCACGTAAATGGCTGAAGTAAAATGTAACTTCACCACGAACGGCACTTATGACATATATTTTCCCTTTTTTTTTTTCTATTAATACACCTCCCAAAAGAATTAAACAATGTAAAATCAACAAAGAACGGCTAATGGGACGTACATATCTTTCCTATTAATACACCCCGTAAATGGCTGTGGTACAATGTAACGTAACCGCTGAACAGCAATTATGAAATATATTTTCCCTTTTTTTTTTTCTATTAATACACCCCCCAAAAAAAGTAAAACAATGTAAAATCAACGCAGAACGGCTAATGGGACGTACGTATCTTTCCTATTAATACAACCCGTAAATGGCTGTATTAAAATGTAACTTCACCGCTGAACGGCAATTAAGACATACATTTTTTCCTTTTTTTCCAATTTCGAAACCCCAAAAAAAGAAATATAACAATCACAATTCAACGGCTAATGGAATGTACGCATATTTCTTATTAATACAGCATGTAAATAGCTGTAGTACAATGTATTTTTCACAGTTCTGATAGATATAGACATCAGGTAGTCACTAGTGTAACTTAATTATATTGTATAACCTTTTCTGATGATCATTAAAAGTCACCCAATCTGTGCCCTAAAAAAGCAAATAACAATGAGGCTGGGCAGGACAAGGAAAGGAAAATTGACTCACCCTCCCACTTGCCCTATCAAGCTTTAGGCCCTGCCTAGCTAAACGGAATGGCCACCCTGATAGGGGCGATCCCGTGTCAGGAACCTCCTGATAGGCCCTATATGTCCCTGACAAGGGATAGATACCCCCGCCCGAGAAGAGACCTAATATTACTACAGTTCAATAGTAATGTCATAAAGTCAATGCATGAATCAGAAAATAATAAAGTTACAACAAATATAATTGCACATAATACATTTACAGTGGATATATAAAGTCGACACACCCAGGGTAAAATGTCAGGTTTCTGTGATATAAAAAAAATGAGACAAAGATAAATCATTTCAGAACTTTTTCCACCTTTAATGTGAACTATAAACTGTAAAACTCAATTGAAAAACAAACTGAAATCTTTTAGGTAGAGGGAAAAAAATATTAAAATAAAATAATATGGTTGCATAAGTGTGCACACCCTTAAACTAATACTTTGTTGAAGCACCTTTTGATTTTATTACAGCACTCAGTCTAGGGCAGTGTTTCCCAACCAGTGTGCCTCCAGCTGTTGCAAAACTACAACTCCCAGCATGCCTGCACAGCCAAAGGCTGTCCGGGCATGCTGGGAGTTGTAGTTTTGCAACAGCTGGAGGCACACTGGTTGGGAAACACTGGTCTAGGGTATGAGTCTATCAGCATGGCACATTTTGACTTGGCAAGATTTGCCCACTCTTCTTGCAAAAACACTCCAAATCTGTCAGATTGGGAAGGCATCTCCTGTGCACAGCCCTCTTCAGATCACCCCACAGATTTTCAATCGGATTCGGGTCTGGGCTCTGGCTGGGCCATTCCAAAACTTTAATCTTCTTCTGGTGAAGCCATTCCTTTGTTGATTTGGATGTATGCTTTGGGTCGTTGTCATGCTGAAAGATGAAGTTCCTCTTCATGTTCAGCTTTCTAGCAGAAGCCTGAAGGTTTTGTGCCAATATTGACTGGTTTTGATTTTGAACTGTTCATAATTCCCTCTATCTTAACTAAGGCCCCAGTTCAAGCTGAAAAGAAAAACAGCCCCAAAGCATGATGCTGCCACCACCATGCTTCACTGTGGGTATGGTGTTCTTTTGGAGATGTGCAGTGTTGTTTTTCTGCCAAACATATCTTTTGGAATTATGGCCAAAAAGTTCAACCTTGGTTTCATCAGACGATAGCACCTTTTCCCACATGCTTTTGGGGGACTTCATATGTGTTTTCAAAATGTAGCCTGGCTTGGATATTTTTCTTTGTAAGAAAAGGCTTTTGTCTTGCCACTCTACCCCATAACATATGAAGAATACGGGAGATTGTTGTCACATATACCACACAGCCAGTACTTGCCAGATATTCCTGCAGCTCCTTTAATGTTGCTGTAGGCCTCTTGGTAGCCTTCCAGACCAGTTTTCTTCTCGTCTTTTTTTTGGAGGGACGTCCAGTTCTTGGTAATGTCACTTTTGTGTCATATTTTCTCCACTTGATGATGACTTCACTGTGTTCCATTGTATAGTTAATGCCTTGGAAGTTTTTTTGTACCCTTCTCCTGACTGATACCTTTTAACAATGCTTTCGAAGCACTCTGTGGACCATGGGTTTTGCTATGGGATGTGACCAAGAAAATTTCAGGAAAGACCTACTAGAGCAGCAGAACTTTATTTGTGGTCAATCAGAGGCACTTTAAATGATGGCAGGTGTATGCTGACTACTATTTAACATGATTTTGAATGTGATTGCTCAATTCTGAACACAGCTACATTCCCAGTTATAAGAGGGTGTGCGCAAAAAAAAGTTCTGAAATAATTTGTCTTTGTCTAATTTTTTTACAGCACAGAAACCTGACATTTCAACAGGGGACTTTTTATATCCTCTGTATGCTCCCAAATAAACCAGTGGCGTCCAAGTTTTGATCACTAGTGGAAAAAAAAAAAAAAAGGAGCACATACCATATGTCCCAGGAATGCAAACTTTGTCCTGATGTGTTTCTCTGAACCATTCTCAGGGGACCACATACAGTATCTCACAAAAGTGAGTACACCCCTTACATTTTTGTGAATATTTTATTATACCTTTTAATGGGACAACACTGAATATATGACACTTTGATACCATGTAAAATAGTCAGTGTACAGCTTGTATAACAGTGTACATTGGATGTGCCCTCAAAATAACTCCATACAGTCTTTAATGTCTAAACCACTGGCAACAAAAGTGAGTAGACCCCTAAGTGAAAGTGGCTAAATTGTGTCCAAAGTGCCAATATTTTGTGTGGACACTATTATTTTCCAGCACTGCCTTAACTCTCTTGGGCATGGCGTTCACTAAATATTCACAGGTTGCCACTTGAATCCTCTTCAACTCCTCCATGACGACATCACTGAGCTGCTGGATGTTAGAGACCTTGTGCTCCTCCACTTCCCGTTTCAGGACGTCCCTAAGATGCTCAATAGGGTTTAGGTCTGGAGACATGCTTGGCCAGTCTAGCACCTTTACCCTCAGTTTCTTTAGCAAAGCAGTGGTCATCTTGGAGGTGTGTTTGGGGTCATTATTATGTTGGAATACTGCCCTGTAGCCCATTTTCCGAAGTAAGTGGAACATGCCCTGCTTCATTATGTCACAGTACATGTTGGCATTCATGGTTCCCTCAATGAACTGTAGCTTCCCACAGCCGGCAGCACTCATGCAGCCCCAAACCATGACACTCTCACCACCATGCTTGACTATAGGCAAAACACACTTGTCTGTTTACTCCTCATCTTGTTGCCGCCACACACGCTTGAAACCATCTGAACCAATTAAGTTTATCTTGGTCTCATAAGACCACAGGACATGGTTCCAATAATCCATGCCCTTAGTCTGCTTGTATGGCAATGCTGGCAGCACTAATACATCTATTTTGAAAAAACAATCTCTGGATATGATGCTGAGCACATAAACTCAAATTCTTTGGTTGACCATGGCGAGGCCTGATCTGAGTGGACCTGTCTTTTTAAACCGCTGTATGGTCTTGGCCACCGTACTGCAGCTCAGTTTCAGGGTGCTGGCAATCTTAGCCTAGGCCAGTGCTTCTCAATTATTTTCTGTCATGCCCCCCCTAGGAAGAAGAAAACATTTCACGCCCGTTATAAGTACACCAATCTCCCCACAGACGAGGGCCATTAACACCCCCCCCCCCCCAATATCATGTGCAGGCTCCATTAACCCCCCTCCCCAATCATGTGCAGGGTCCAAGCTTCCCCCCTCCTCCCAAATCATGTGCAGGCTCTCTCCCCCAAATCATGTGCAGGCTCCATTAAACCCCCTGCCCAAATCATGTGCAGGCTCCATTAACCCCCCTCCCCAATCATGTGCAGGCTACAGTAACCCCCTCCCCCAATCATGTGCAGGCTACATTAACCCCCTCCCCAAATCATGTGCAGGCTCCATTAACCCCTCCCCAAATCATGTGCAGGCTCCATTAACCCCCTCCCCCAATCATGTGCAGGCTCCATTAACCCCCCTCCCCAATCATGTGCAGGCTCCATTAACCCCCTCCCCCAATCATGTGCAGGCTCCATTAACCCCCTCCCCAATCATGTGCAGGCTACATTAAACCCCCCAATACTTACCTCCCTGGAAGTGCTGGATGCAGGCCTCTTCCGGCCTGTGTCCCGCTCTGCACTCTGCTCAGGCGGCGCGATGACGTCATCGCGTCGCCTGAACTGCTCTGATAGGCTGCGGGCACAAGGTCCGCAGCCTATCAGAGGAGCAGGGGAGGAGACGCCTCCCTCCACTGCCGCACAGCACAGCGATCTGCATCGCTGTCCAGAGGATGGCGATACAGATCACTATGGAGATGAACGGCTTCACAGTGGAAGCGTTCATCTCCTGTGACCTGGAGCCCCCTTTACGGAGCCTCGCGCTATTTGAGAACCACTGGCCTAGGCCATCTTTATGTGTGGAGCTACAATTCTTTTTTTCAGATCCTCAGAGAGTTCTTTGCCATGAGGAGTCATGTTAAACATCCATTGACCAGTATGAGAGAGTGTGAGAGAGATAACGCCAAATTTAACACACCTACTGCCCATTCACACATGCGACCTTGTAACACTAATGAATCACATGAAACCGGGGAGGGAAAATGGCTAATTGGGCACAATTTTTCCGTTTTCACTTAGGGGTGTACTCACTTTTGTTGCCAGTGGTTTAGACATTAAAGGCTGTGTGTTGATTTATTTTGAGGGCACACTCAATGTACAGTGTCATACAAGCTGTACACTGACTACTTTACATTGCATCAAAGTGTCAGATCTTCAGTGTTGTCCCATGAAAAGATATAATAAAGAATTTACAAAAATGTGAGGGGTGTAGAGAAAAAAAAATTCCAAAAAACAAACGATACAGGAATGGAGGCAATAATATGTGTGCGAATCTGATTATATTCTTATAGTAATACCCAAATGATAATGGCAAATCTCTCGGCCATAAAGAAAAACAATTCCCATATATTTGGGACCAAATATAATGCATCTGCATCACATACCAAATGTCCACAGTGCTGCTACTACTGAGACCCTTTTAAAAATCTACCACACACCAATTAAATACTTATAATCAAAGTATGGCATTCAATAAAATCAAAATAACAGCAGGATAGGCCAATAAACATAACAATCGCTATGACAGAAATGGGAGGATATGATTATACTTCCCTAAATGCTAGATGAAATGCCAAGCCTGGAGAGGGTACAATAAGGGATCAGTAAGGGTCAGCACAGCAGCATTGGTGGTGCAGTGGTGGCCATCTTGATGGAAAGTCTGGTCTCTATCCATGTCAGCATGCAATCTGCATCGCTCTAAATACCCGCGTGCCAAAACCGGAAGTCACATGACCAGAAGTCAGCGGTGGAACGCATGGTGGAACGCAAATAAAGGAAGTAAATCGCAGCAATTACTGATAATACAGAAAAAGGACAGAGAAACTATTTGGCATAAAACTAGTTGTACAGATGAGCAGCCACTATACCCTGTTACTACAAGAAAATTATTTGACTATTGTAAAATAGTATTTTGTTATATATCATTGTCACTTCATATCAGCTTAGCAGACGGGGGATGGGGAAGTAAAATGAGAGGGGGGTTACTATCCCCCATATTATAAGGTGCAATTATAAGATGAATATTAGGTGCAAAATTAAAATAATACTGTAAATAGCACTCTACCTCATCCATAGATACAAATAATAACAACAGATGGGCCAGTCCAAACACATCATTATTTAAATAAAGCATGCAAAATCAATATATTCATTAAGACCAATGGTAAGGTAATGGTGTTCAACCTATACAGTATGTCCATCTAGTTTCTTTCTGTTTCAAAATGATGTCAAGATCTCCACCTCTAATACTTGTCACATGTCTGGAGATAGGTTTATCACGTTTGTTTCTCACATCCCCCCAAAAAAGAGATATAACAATTACAATTTACCGCAGAACTGCTAATGGGATGTACGTATATTTCCATTTAATACACGTAAATGGCTGTAGTACAATGTAACTCCACCCCGGAGCGGCAATTAAGACATATATTTATTTTTTTTCCTCCTAATTCTACACTCAAAAATAGAAATATAACAATCATAATTTCATCTCGCAATAAATGAGACCCTACATAAGACAATCGCCCAAGAAATACAAAAAACTATGGCTCTCAGAATATGGAGACAGGAAAACAAAAATGCTGTTATTGTGTAAAACTTAAATAAATTAAAAAAGTATACATATTAGGTATCGCCACGTCCGCAAGAACCTGCTGTATAAAAATATCACATGAACTAACCTCTCAGCTGAACACCATAAAAAAAACACCATTTAAAAAAAAAAATTTTTTGTCATTTTACATTACAAAAACTGTAATACCAAGCAATCATAAATTCATATGGACCCTAAAATAGTACCAATCAATCCGACATCTCATACCGAAAAAATGAGCTCCTACATAGGACAGTCACCCAAAAAACTAAACAAACTATGGATTTCAAAATATGTAGACACTAAAAATGCTTTATTATGTAAAACTGAAACAAACATCCGAAAAAAGTCATATTTGGTACTGTCGCGTCTGGAATAACCTGCTCTATAAAAAATACCACATGATCTAACCTGTCAGATCAACATTGTAAATAACAAAAAATAAAAACTGTGCCAAAACAGCTAGTTTTTGTTACCTTGCCTCACAAAAAGTGTAATATAGAGCAAACAAAAATCATATGTACCCTAAAATAGTACCAACAAAACTGCCACCTTATCCCGTAGTATCCAAAATGGGGTCATTTTTGGAGTTTCTACTCTAGTGGTGCATCAAGGGGGGTCTTCAAATGTGACATGGCAACCAAAAATTATAGCATTGAAATCTGCCTTCCAAAACCATATGGCGTTCCTTTCCTTCTGCTCCCTGCCAGGTGCCCGTACAGCAGTTTACGACCACATTTGGGGTGTTTCTGTAAACTACAGAATCAGGGTAATATATATTGAGTTTTGTTTTGCTGGTAACCCTTGCTTTGTTAGCGGAAAAAAATGGATTAAAATGGAAAATCTTCCAAAAAAGTGAAATTCTGAAATTTTATCTCCGTGTTCCTTTATTCTTGTGGAACACCAAAAGGGTTAACAAAGTTTATAAAATCAGTTTTGAATACCTTGAGGGGTGTATTTTCTAAAATGGGGACATTTATGGGTGGTTTCTATTATGTGAGCCCCACAAAGTGACTTCAGACCTGAACTAGTCCTTAACCCCTTAAGGACAATGCCATATTTCACCTTAAGGACCAGGCCATTTTTTGCAAATCTGACCAGTAGAGAAGAGCGAACACCTGGATGTTCGGGTTCGAGAGGTTCGGCCGAACTTCTGGAAAATGTCCGGGTTCGTGATCCGAACTCAACTCGAACTTCATCCCGAACCCCATAGAAGTCAATGGGGACCCGAACTTTTGGGCACTAAAAAGGCTGTAAAAGACTCCCGGAAAGGGCTAGAGGGCTGCAAAAGGCAGCAAAATGTAGGTAAATCCCCTGCAAACAAATGTAGATAGGGAAATGATGACTTAACATAAAATAAATAAAAATTAACCAATATTAATTGGAGTTAGGTCCCATAGCACAGAATCAGGCTTCAAATCACCCACCAATGGAGAAGGTCGCTTACTTTCGACCCCAGCATCCAGACAAAGGAGAGAGGTCCCACAGCAGAGAATCTGGCATCATATCAACCACCACAGGAGAAGGCCACTTTCAGTGACTTAGGCCTTAGCACCCTAACAGAGGAGACATGTCAGATAGCACAAGCATTACATTTATACCATCCAGCACAGGAGAAGGCCACTTTTAGTTACTTTGACCCCTGCACCCAGAAAGAGGAGAGAGGCCCCACAGCACATATTCAGGCATCATATCACCCACCACAGGAGTAGGCCACCATTTAGTTAATTTGACCCCTGCACCCATGTCAGATGGTACAAGCATCAGTTTTACATCACCCAGCACAAGAGAAGGCCACTTTTAGAGACTTTGACCCCTGCACCCAGACGGAGGAGAGAGGTTTTCACAGCAGAGAATCAGGCATTTAGATCACCCACCACAGGAGTAGGCCATCATTTAATGGGACCCCGGCAACCATGTCAGATGGCACAAGCATCAGTTTTACATCACCCAGCACAGGAGAAGGCGACTTTGAGAGACTTTGACCCCTGCACCCAGACGGAGGAGAGAGGTTTTCACAGCAGAGAATCAGGCATTTAGATCACCCACCACAGGAGTAGGCCACCATTTAATGGGACCCCGGCAACCATGTCAGATGGCACAAGTATAACATTTATATCACCCAGCACAGGAGAAGGCGACTTTGAGAGACTTTGACCCCTGCACCCAGACGGAGGAGAGAGGTTTCACAGCAGAGAATCAGGCATTTAGATCACCCACCACAGGAGTAGGCCACCATTTAATGGGACCCCGGCAACCATGTCAGATGGCACAAGTATAAGATTTATATCACCCAGCACAGGAGAAGGCGACTTTGAGAGACTTTGACCCCTGCACCCAGACGGAGGAGAGAGGTTTCACAGCAGAGAATCAGGCATTTAGATCACCCACCACAGGAGTAGGCCACCATTTAATGGGACCCCGGCAACCATGTCAGATGGCACAAGTATAACATTTATATCACCCAGCACAGGGGAAGGCGACTTTGAAAGACTTTGACCCCTGCACCCAGACGGAGGAGAGAGGTTTCACAGCAGAGAATCAGGAATTTAGATCACCCACCACAGGAGTAGGCCATCATTTAATGGAACCCCGGCAACCATGTCAGATGGCACAAGCATCAGTTTTACATCACCCAGCACAGGAGAAGGCGACTTTGAGAGACTTTGACCCCTGCACCCAGACGGAGGAGAGAGGTTTCACAGCAGAGAATCTGGCATTTAGATCACCCACCACAGGAGTAGGCCACCATTTAATGGGACCCCGGCAACCATGTCAGATGGCACAAGTATAACATTTATATCACCCAGCACATGACAAGGCCACTTTCAGTGAGTTAGGCCTTAGCAACGAGACAGAGGAGACAGGTCAGATAGCACAAGCATCAGTTTTACAGATCACCCACCACAGGAGTAGGTCACCTTTAGTTAATTTGACCCCTGCACCCAGAAAGAGGAGAGAGGTCCCACAGCAGAGATTCAGGCATTTATATCAGCCAGCACAGGAGAAGGCCGCTTTCAGTGACTTAGGCCTTAGCACCGACACAGAGGAGACAGGTCAGATAGCGCAAGCATCAGTTTTACAGATCACCCACCACAGGAGTAGGCCACCTTTAGTTAATTTGACCCCTGCACCCAGAAAGAGGAGAGAGGTCCCACAGCAGAGAATCAGGCATTTATATCAGCCAGCACAGGAGAAGGCCGCTTTCAGTGACTTAGGCCTTAGCACCGACACAGAGGAGACAGGTCAGATAGCACAAGCATCAGTTTTACATCAACCACCACAGGAGTAGGCCACCTTTAGTTAATTTGACCCCTGCACCCAGAAAGAGGAGAGAGGTCCCACAGCAGAGATTCAGGCATTTATATCAGCCAGCACAGGAGAAGGCCGCTTTCAGTGACTTAGGCCTTAGCACCGACACAGAGGAGACAGGTCAGATAGCACAAGCATCAGTTTTACATCAACCACCACAGGAGAAGGGCACATTTAGAGACTTTGACCCCTGCAGCCACACAGAGGAGAGAGGTCCCACAGCAGAGAATCAGGCATCATGTCAACCACCACAGGAGTAGGCCACCTTTTGTTTCTTTGACCCCTGCACCCAGAAAGAGGAGAGAGGTCACACAGCAGAGAATCGGGCATTTCGATCACTCACCACAGGAGAAGGCCGCTTTCAGTGACTTTGGCCCCCTGCACCCACACAAATGAGACATGTCAGACAGCACAAGTATAACATTCATATCACCCAGCACAGGAGAAGGACACTTTCATGTACTTTGGCCCCGGCACCCAGACAGAGGGAAGGTTCCTTCAACTCTGGGTTGCACCCCAAGATCCTACTTAATTTAAAAAATTGATTTTTCAATGAAGAAGTGGCCAGGAGTACAAACGTCAGCTTGTCCACGTTGGCTGCGGACAGGCGGCTGCGTTTGTCAGTAATGACGCCCCCTGCCGTGCTGAATACACGTTCAGATAAAACGCTGGCCGCCGGGCAGGCCAGCACCTCCAAGGCATAACATGCTAATTCTGGCCACGTGGACAATTTGGAAACCCA
>JAKVIS010002212.1:0-24762 GCA_033119425.1 Bufotes viridis | reverse complement strand
TGCCAATAGTAGGCATGGCTGCGATGGCATCTTAGGGCAAGTAGTATGATGCATGTTGATTGGCTGCTTTGCAGCCTTTCAAAATGCGCCAAAATACATGCCGAACGACGAACCCGAACCCGAACTTTTATGAAAAAGTTCGGGTTCGGGTCCGTGTCACGAACACCCCAAAATTCGGTACGGACCCGAACTATGCTCGAACTGTTCGCTCAACACTAGTCCTGAATTAGTGAATGAGGCCCGTGGCACTACTGGGTGAAATCAATACTGTTTTAGCATGATTGTAACTCTCCTCTTTGTGAGTGCCATGGGTCTGAATCTGTGAATGAGGCCTGTGGCATTGCAGGCAGACATGAAGGTGGGCCTTTTGGCTGTGATGACCACTTCAACTCCCATGTATGGTTGCCATGGCCCTGAGTCTGTGAATGAGGCCTGTGGCACTGCAGGCAGACATGAATCATTTTTGGCTGTGATGAGAACTTCAACTCCCATAGCATTCCCACCTGACGCCACCCCAACCTCCTATTCCACCTCCTCCTCCAAGTTGCCAATCGATATTGGTTAATTTTTATTTATTTTATTTTATTCTAAGTCATTTTCCTATCCACATTTGTTTGCAGGGGATTTACCTACATTTTGATGCCTTTTGCAGCCCTCTAGCCCTTTCCAGGGCTATTTTATAGCCTTTTTAGTGCCCAAAAGTTCGGGTCCCCATTGTCTTCAATGGGGTTCAGGGTCAAGTTCGGGTTGAGTTCGGATCCCAAACCCGAACATTTTCAGCCAAACTTCTTGAACCTGAACATCCAGGTGTCCGCTCAACTCTATTGCTGGGACTTGTGGTGCACACCACTGCGCTTTTAACCTCTTTCCTGCTGAAAAGAAGAAGAAAGAAGAAAACAAGAAAAAATCTGGAATAGCTGCACTGATTTTTTTTTTCATTTTCAGCTGTTCCAGATCCCTAAACCACCCTCCGTCCCTTCCCGCAACCCTCCCTCCCCCCCCAAGCTTCCACGTCCTCCCGTCCTTTTTTTTATGGATGCTATTTGGTCTGTGCACTTTTTTAGTGTTTTTTTTTTTTTTTTACCATTTTCCAGCTCTGCACCACTTTTTCTGCATGTGAGCTGTGACTGCCAAGTTCTGTTGAATGCGTATCTGCATGATCACCACCTTGGAATTATTTGTACAGATTTTTTGACAAATTTTATTTTTTGGGGGTTAAAAAAGAAGAACAAAGTAGTTAGGGCTTTATATAAAGATATATAGAGTTCTATATTTCTTTATATATAGATATAAGTAAAATTTTTAGCCAGTGTTCACTGTAGTGAATTGTTATACTACAGTTTTTACACGCATGCCAGATCTGTGTGCGTGCTGCAGAGCACCGATCAGTAGTGTGCACAGTAGCATCTGCACATTTTTGAGGACTTTTTTTTTACATTTTTTTGCTGTGAAAAAAGAGCTGCAGTTAGTGGTAGTAAGTTATTTACATATATATATATATATAAAACAAAATTGAATAATGGCAGCACAGATCCAATAACCAACGGATGGGTGCTCAGGCCCTATAGGGATAAGCAATTGCCCAAATTATAAATTGAAAAAAATGGGCAGCACTACAAAAATAAAAATTAAAACTGGTTTGTTCACTCATGTGGAACCGCAACGTTTTGGCTCTCCAATAGAGCATTTTTCAGAAAAAGTCACAAATACGTTGTCGCCATGTTGCAAGGATTAACCCCCATTGGCAGGGGGGCGACCATGTTGCAAGGATTCACAAATGTGAGATTGAATGGATATTTAAATTAGGAACTCTGCAGTCAGGAGGACTAAATGTCGAATTTGATCTAAAGCCTTGCTTGGTATAGTACATTTTGCACTTAGGATCATTGGGTGGTAGGGGGCATATGCCAGGCTTTGGCAAGGGAGCTTTGAAAGATCAAGTAAAGCAGGGAAGGTAGGAGTTTGTACCTAACTGGTGGATAGGGAACATGTGACCTTGTGAGGTTTTCTGTGAATGAGAAGTCGAGTAGGTAATAGTGACTATGCGAGCTCTTGGAGTTTTCTGAATGGAAGGCGTGTCTACAGAAAGGGTTGATTATTGCTCACTGGCTGATAACTCTGGTAAAAGTCTTAGGGTGGTTCCCTTTTAGGGAGAGGGAATGATAAATGGATAGGATAGATTTGAATGATTTGCAGGGGGATGGGGGAGACTTTAGTGTGTATTTGAAGATTCCGAATTTTTATGTATTCATACAAATTTTGCTATGTCTGATGGTGACTGCCTATCGAAAAGGTTTATATGGCATTTATTAACTTTTAATGAAATATGAATGTACAATCATGCTAGTTTGTAAAAAGGGGGAGGAGCTGCAACGATACAAAAGACACCCCTGAACCATTTTGGTTGTTAGTCGCAGACTTCACTATTGTATGCGTCCTCTCCGAAGGTTCACAGAATCTCGATAGGAGGAAGACGACCAAGGTGAATGCTCATATGTTACCGCATCTAATGGAGTGTGTACGGATCCATACCGAGAGGAATCTCTCCTCGTTGAAGTAAAAAGCAGCACGGTCCTTGTGTTGGCATATTCGTGGGGAAATGGCGAACAGAATGGTGGGTGCATTTTGTCCTGTTACCCCTTGTGAATGTGAAAAATGTGGGTGTAAAGCAACTTTTTCTGGAAAAAATTGTAATTTTTCATTTTCACAGCCAAGCGTTTTCTAACTCTGTGAAACGCCTGATGGGTTAAAGTGCTCACTACACACCTTGAAATATTCCTTGAGGGGTGTCGTTTCCGCAATGGGGTCACTTTTTGGGGGTTTCCACTGTAGGGCCACCTCAGGGTGTCTTCACATTGGACATAGCTCCCAATTACCAGTCCAGCTAAATCCTCTCCTCCTAACGCCATAGGGTGCTCCTTCCACTCTGAAGCATGTTGTGCGCCCATACATCAGTTTTTGAGCAGAGATGGGGTGTTTCTGTAAACTCCTGATTCAGGGTAATAGATTTTGAGTTTTGTTTGGCTATTAACCCTTGATGTGTTGCAGAAAAAATAGATTACATTTTAAATCTGCTAACAAAAAAAAGGGAAATTTTGAAATTTCATTACCATTTTCAATTAATTCTCGTGGGGCACATAAAGGGTTTACAAAGTTTGTAAAATCAGTTTTGAATAGCTTGAGGGATGTCGTTTCTAAAATAGGGTGGTTTATGGGTGGTTTATAATATGTTAGCTCGAGAAAGGGACTTCATAACTGAACTGGTCCTGAAAAAATTGGGGTTTGGAAATGTTCTTAAAAATGTTAAGATTTGCTTCTAAACTTCTAAGCCTTCTAACGTCCCAAAAAAATAAAATCTAATTTTCAAAATGATCCAAACATGAAGTAGGACTGATCAGTGTTCAAATGCTTTCAGTTGTCTTGCGTTGTGACGGATCTGGCGGGCATTTCCGGAGACGGAAGTGCACGCCGGATCCTCACAATGCAAGTGTGAAAGAGGCCTAATACACACAGATTTTTTTTTTTCCATATCATGTGAAAGGGGTTACAAAAAAAAGTGTAGTGTGCCTGGTGGTGTGGATTTCGTTACTTAGATCCTTCTCAAATCCAAATCCTCAGTACTTCTGGAGGAACCTTTTTTTTTTATCAGTAAAGAGCTCCACTTCAATAAAATTGTTTTGTTCTATTTCCATTGCAGCTGCATACCTCACAATCGGACACCTTGCATCCTGGATTGACAGCCCCACCGCCAGTCCTGACAGATTCTCCAATGAATAAACATCTGCAATTAGATACAATTATTTATTTTGAAATGTAATGCATTTTTTTTATTTTTATTTTTTTACATCTGCATATATTTAATGATGTCTATTTAAATTTTTAGTACAAAGTTACCTGCCCTCTCCAGGGATGCTGTGTAGATTGTAATAATAAAAAGGATTAACCCCTTAGTGACCACCCATACGCCTCTTTATGGCGGTCACTAAGGGGCCTTAGGCTGGGCCACCGTAAAAAAGGCGGCCCAGTCTAAGCGCTGCACGGGTCCCCCGTGCAGTGGGGAGCAGGGACCCGATTCTCTCATGAGAGCTGCGGCCCAGCTCTAACAGGAGTGCCGACCCGGGCTGTTTAACACTTTACATTCCGCAGGCAAAGGCGCCCGCCGGATGTGAAGTACTGACAGAGGGAGCGTACTCCCTCTGTCTCCCATCGGCACCCCGCAAATGTGCGTGAAGGCTGTCTGGGGTCTGATGTAGGCCCCAGACCAGCCTTGAGTAATTTCCAGCAGGCTGCGCCCTCTCTGGCGCAGCCTGCTGATCAATGTCAGAATAGCATTTTCATTAAAATGCAATGCACTATAGGGATATATATGCACTATAGGGAAACACGAAAGCAATTAAAAAGCTGTCTGTTATAGTCCCCTTGTGGGACTATTAAGTGGTAAAAAAAGTAAAAAGAAAAAAAATTTATTCAATAAAAAAATTCTATAAAATAATGTTGTTTTTTTTCCATTGAAAATAGGCTTTTTAATAAAAAAAATTGCAAAAAAGAAAAGCTTTCTCATATGTTTGGTATTGCCGAGTCCATAATGACCTGGACTACATAGATATCATGTAAATTATTCCCTACGGTGAACGCCGTAAAAAAAAAAAATAGAATTGCTAATTTATTCCTAGTTGCCACCGAAAAACCTAATAACAAGCGATCAAAAAGCGCCATTTGCACCAAAATGATACACATGAAAAATACAAGTCGCTCCCCAAAAATCAAGTCCTTACACAACTCCATATAAAGAAAAATAAAAAGTAAAGAAGTGGCAATGTAAAAACATTTTTTTCTTTAAAAAAAGGGGTTTTATTGCACAAAAAAGTAGTAAAACTTAAAAAACTATATGTGTTTGGCTTCACTGTAATCGTACTGACCCAGAGAATAAAGATGTTATGTTATTAAAACCCGAAAAATGAACGCTGCAGTAACAGTAATGCTGTTTTTCCCATCTCCCTCCCCTTTGCCAAAATGAAAATAAAATAAAAATAAAATAAAAAAATACACATCATGGGTGCTACAATGTGCGAAAATGCCCATACTATAAAAATCTAAGAAAATATTCCCTATACGGTAAACAGAAAAATGGAAAAAATTTCCCAAAAATTTTTTAAATAAAAGGTGATCAAAAAGTCATACACACCCCAGAATGGTATCAATAAAAAGATCAGATTATGACGCAAAAAATGAGGTCACAGACAGCTCTGTACACATAATTACAAAAAAGTTATTGGGGTCAAAATATGGCAACAAAAAAGTAAAAAAAAGTAAAACAGATTGTCCCACTTTTGGTTTTTTTTTCCCACTATCAAAACGCAAAAAAACCTATACAAATAGGGTATCGCCGGATTCGTAGAATACCTGTAGAATAAAACTAACTGGTCAGTTTTATCGCACATCAGAATGAAGGCATAACTACTGTGAGGATGGCACAATGAGGGCATAACTACTGTGAAGTGGGGCATAATAAGGGCATAATCACTGTGAGGGGGCACAATGAGGGCATAACTACTGTGAGGGGGGCACAATGATGGCATACATACTCTAAAAGGGCACAGAAAGGGCATAACTACTGTGGGGGCAACAATGAGGGCTTATCTACTGTGAGGAGGCACAAAAAAACATTTTTTTTGCCATAAAGTACCCCTGCGGTCTGCGCTGTGTATCTGACAATGAAATAAAATCAGTAAATCCAGCTCTTAGATTGTGGGTGGATATTTTCACGGTTATCAGGCCAGCCATTCAAAAGTGGCTTGGAGGTTGTGTTCCTGCTGCACTGCATACGTGACTAGGAAATATATTCTGTAACTTCGGCAGAGTTTAGATTGTTGGGTGATCTGTACCCCTTTTTTCTTTCAAACTACCCCTGCACTGCATACCTAACAGGAAAATATATTCAGTAAATTTGGCAGCGTTTAGATTGTTGGGTGATCTGTACCCCTTATTTCTTTCAAAGTACCCCTGCACTGCATACCTGACAGTGACAATAATAATTCAATTAAATTTGTCTGTCACATATTTGTGGGAACTAGAGCAATTTTTCCTCTATATGACACCGGCACTTCATATCTGACAATTAAATTAATTCAGTAAATCCATCTGTTAGGGTCATTTCACACTAGCGTTTTCAGGATCCGACATAGAGTTCCATCGTCGGGGCTCTATGCTGGAAAAAAATGCTTCAGTTACAGATAATACAACCGCATGCATCCGTTTGAACGGATCCGGTTGTATTAACTTTAACTATTTTTTAACATTGCCAAGACGGATCCGTCATGAACTCCATTGAATGTCAGTGGAGGACTGACCTGTTTTCTATTGTGGCAGATTATCCCAGGACCTAAAGAATACCGCAGCATGCTGCCTAGCCGGTTTGACGCACACATCCCTTGCCTAGCGCATGTGCTAAATTTAGTGGTGCAGAAATTCCTGAAAAACTACCCCAATATGTCATAGCTGCTGCAGAAAGTGCAGGCTGTCTGTGCACACTTTCAGCGTTCTCACACTGCTGCTGCTCGCCTGTCTGCGCTGCTGCGTAACTTCGGCCTTCCCGCTCACCGCCTCATATGCGACGTGCCCACAAGGTGGAACTCTACCTTGCACATGCTGGAGAGATTGTGCGAGCAGCAGCAGGCGATAGTGGAGTTTCAGCTGCAGCACGCACGGGTGAGTCGCTCTGCGGAACAGCACCACTTCAAAGCCACTTAGTGGGCCTCCATGCGAGAACTGTGTGCCTTGTTGTGCTGTTTCGAGTACTCCACCAACATGGCCAGTGCCGATGACGCCGTTCTCAGCATTACTATCCCACTTGGTAAAGTGGTAAAAAATATAAATCTGAATGAGTCGGCCCTCTACATGGCAATGAGGGGGGTGTTGCAGAGAGCGATGAGGATAAAGCAAAGATATTAAATATTTTTTTCTCCACTATATTCACTGAGGAAAATAAACTGTCAGATGAAATGCAGAATGTAAAAGTAAATTCCTCATTAAAAGTGCCCTGTCTGACCCAGGAAGAAGTACAACAGCGACTTAAAAAGATTAAAATAGACAAATCGCCAGGACCGGATGGCATACACCCCCGTATCCTAAGGGAATTAAGTGATATCATAGCCAGACCATTATTTCTGATATTTACGGACTCGATAGTGACAGGGAATGTTACACAGCATTGGCGCATAGCAAATGTGGGGCCAATATTCAAAAAGGGTCCAAAAACAGAGCCTGACAGAGCCAATATAGTTTTCCGACCTGGAAACTATAGGCCGGTAAGTTTAACATCTGTCGTGGGTAAACTGTTGGAAGGGTTTCTAAGAGATGCTATCTTGGAGTATTTCAATGAAAAAATAAGCAAATAACGCCATATCAGCTTGGCTTAATGAGGGATCGGTCATGCCAAACGAATTTAATTAGTTTCAATGAGGGGGTAAGTTCTAGACTTTACAGCGGCGAATCAATGGATGTCGTCTATCTGGACTTCTCCAAAGCATTTGACACTGTACCTCATAAAAGGTTAGTATATAAAATGAGAATGCTCAGACTGGGAGAAAATGTCTGTATGTGGGTAAGTAACTGTCTCAGTGATAGAAAACAGAGGGTGGTTATTAAGGGTACACACTCAGATTGGGTCACTGTCACTAGTGGGGGACTTTAGGGGTCAGTATTGGGCCCTATTCTCTTCAACATATTTATTAATGATCTTGTAAAATGCTTGCACAGTAAAATATCTATTTTTGCAGATGACACTAAACTGTGTAAAGTAATTAACACTGAAGAGGACAGTTTTCTGCTACAGAGTGATCTGGATAGATTGGAGGCTTGGGCAGAGAAATGGCAGATGAGGTTTAACACTGACAAATGTAAAGTTATGCACATGGGAAGGAATAATGCAAGTCACCCGTACATACTAAATGGTAAAACACTTGGTTACACTGACATGGAAAAGGATCTAGGATTTTTAATAAACTGCAAACTAAGTTGTAAAAACCAGTGTCAGGCAGCTACTGCCAAGGCCAATAAGATAATGGGTTGCATCCAAAGGGGCATAGATGCCCGTGATGAGAACATAGTCATACCACTTTACAAATCACTAGTCAGACCACACATGGAGTACTGTGTACAGTTCTGGGCTCCTATGAACAAGGCAGACATAGCAGAACTGGAGAGGGTTCAGAGGAGGGCAACTAAAGTAATAACTGGAATGGGGCAACTACAGTACCCTGAAAGGTTATCAAAATTAGGGCTATTCACCTTGGAAAAAAGACGACTGAGGGGAGATCTAATATCTATGTATAAATATATCAGGGGTCAGTACAGAGATCTCTCCCATCATCTATTTATCCCCAGGACTGTGACTGTGATGAGGGGACATCCTCCGCGTCTGGAGGAAAGAAGGTTTGTACACAAACATAGAAAAGGATTCTTCACGGTAAGAGCAGTGAGACTATGGAACTCTCTGCCTGAGGAGGTGGTGATGATGAGTACAATAAAGGAATTCAAGAGGGGCCTGGATGTATTTCTGGAGTGTAATAATATTACAGGCTATAGCTACTAGAGAGGGGTCGTTGATCCAGGGAGTTATTCTGATTGCCTGACTGGAGTCGGAAAGGAATTTTTTCCCCTTAAGTGGGGAAAATTGGCTTCTGCCTCACAGTTTTTTTTTGCCTTCCTCTGGATCAACTTGTAGGAAACAGGCCGAACTGGATGGACAAATGTCTTTTTTTTGGTCTTATATACTATGTTACTATGTTACTTCTATGTCTCCTTGAAAAAACGTTTCGAGCAACGTGGCACAGGAGGAAGAGGAGGAGGAAGAGGCATAATTTCCACGGTTATCAGGCCAGTCATTCACAAGTGGCTTAGAGGGTGGGTCCCTGCACCAACATAGGCCAGTTACACAATTGTCCAGACAGGGCACAGGTCTGGAGGATGAAGAGGAGGAGGATGATGAGGAGGAACTGTGTTCACAGAAGGGTGGCACCCAAAGCAGTTCATGGGCAATGCATCACAGCACCTCAGAAGGCAGGGTTAGCATGGCCAAAATGTGGAAAAGCTTTGTCAACACGCCACAACAACCAACACCACCAGCTGATATGCTACTTCTTAGCAGGAGGCAGCATTTCAGTAATATGGTGGAGCAGTATGTGTGCACACGCCTACACGTACTGACTAATGGGTCTGCCCCATTCAACTTGGGTCTCCAAATTGGGAACATGGCCTGAGCTTTCCCTTTATGCCTTGGAGGTGTTGGCCTGCCCTGCAGCCAGTGTATTGTCTGAATGTGTATTTAGCACAGCAAGGGGCGCTATCACAGACAAGAGCAGGCGCCTGTCCATAGCCAATGTGGACAAGCTCATGTTCATTAAAATTAATCAGGCTTGGATCCCACAGGACTTGTCCGTACCTTGTGCAGAATAGACATGTATACCGGCCTCACACAGCCATTGTTATACTCCAGCGCACTTACTATTTGTTTGATTTTATATATTCCACAATGTTTTGTGGTGTACCTAAATTAAATTAAAAAAAAAAGTGTTTGCTACCTTCTCCTCCTCCACCGTCACTTCCCCCTACACCGCCACGTCCACCTACACCGCCACATCCACCGCCTCCTCAACCTCCTACTCTATATGGACCTCCACCTCCTAGTTCAAAATTATTATTTTACATTTTTATTTATTTTATTTTAAGTAATTTCCCTATCCACATTTGTTTGCAGGGCACTTGTCACTCTCTTACCCTCATTCTGCTGCCTTTTGCAGCCCTCTATGCCTTTCCATGAATCTTTTAGAGCCATTTTAGTGCCCCAAAGTTCGGGTCTCCATTAACAATGGGGTTCGGGGTCAAGTTTGGGTCTCGACCACAATCTTTGTGGGAAATTCCGGCCGAACTCAGCAAACCCGAACTTCAAGGTGTCCGCTCAACTTTAGTTGTGATTAGTTGAAGCATTTGGACACCTAGAGATTGTCAGCTTTTCCTGTATCAGTGTATGTGTATAGAGAAGATTGTTCATCATCCTGTGTTAGCAGAATTATCCAGACTCCATCTGGTGTTCATGGCTTTATTTCTCATTAGGCCCCTGTGGGCATGTGCCTTGGTTTGGTAAACAGCAGCTAGCGGCAAAAGAGAGGCAAAATTTTTTGGGGGGGGTATTTAATTTCCCCTCCCCCTTTAGATAACAAGTTTGTGGGGGGTGGAGTGAGTTTGGTTCGTGGGGCCAGCAGCTGTAACAGGCTGCAGAATGTGAGCCCAGCTGCAAACTTGCAGAGCTCAAAGGCAGTCCTTGGCCTGCATTTAATGCAGAGGAGAGCTATTCTCCTCCCCCTACTTTGCACTGCCACACAACATCTTAGATGATTGGTGGAACAGCAGCCAGCAGTGTGAGTAAAAACTGCTGCTCCACCAATCATTTCAGTCATGTAAGACCGTGAACCAAGGTGGGCTCCCCAGGATACAGCAAAGTCACGAACGAAGAAATCAACACCGACACCAGCTTGTGCAAAAACAGAAACTTTACTTAACAGTAGTATTAAACACAATCTCAAATAAAGTGAACATATAATAAAGTTATATACGCTCGGCTTGGACGTCGAGACCCCTGTGCTGCACAGTGCCTCAAGATGGCCGACAGACACCATTTACGATGCTTTACCTATTGCGAGCACAAGTATCACTGCCTCGCTTTACCTATAATTACCGTAGAGATCGGGAATAATTGTGTGGGATGCAAGATACAGGAGGCCCGCAGTGCCGCACAAGAGCTCACAATTAGGGATGAGCGAACCCGAACTGTAGAGTTCGGGTTCGTACCGAATTTTGGGGTGTTCGGGACACGGACCCGGACATTTTCAAAAAAGTTCGGGTTCGTTGTTCAGCGATTTCTTTCCGCTTTCTGAAGGGCTGAACAGCAGCCAATCAGCTAGCGTTTTACTTCTTGCCCTAAGAAGCCATCACAGCCATGCCTACAAAGGCATGGCTGTGATTGGCCAAGTGCAGCATGTGACCCAGCCTCTATTTAAGCTGGAGTCATGTAGCGCCGCACGTCACTCTGCTCTGATTAGTGTAGGGATAGGACGCAGCTGCTGTGAGGGCGAGATTAGGCAGGGAAAACTCAGCAAAAACACCTAATGAAGTGATCGATCTGCAGTGTGAATTATTCAACTTCTGCTAGTTAATTGCTCACTGGTTTTTAGGCTGCACAGAGCGCTTTTATGTCACTTTTTTCTGGGGTGATCGGCGGCCAAGTTTAATAGTGTCCGGCAAAGGACAGATTTTGTTCTATGGTGAAATTCAATTGCCAAAATAGAAATACCGTAAATCAGTGGTTTCAGTTGTAGCTGGCCAAGTTTAATAGTGTCCGGCAAAGGATATATTTTTTTTCTGGGGTGAAATTCAATTGCCAAAATAGCAATACAGTAAATCTAGTGTCCCAGCAGTGGCTGGACAAGTTCAATAGTGTCCGGCAAAGGATATATTTTTTTCTGGGGTGAAATTAAGTTGCAGAAATAGAAATACCGTAAATCTGGTGTTCCAGCAGGGGCTGGCCAAGTATAATAGTGTCCGGCAAAGGATATATTTTGTTCTAGGGTGAAATTCAATTTCCAAAATAGCAATCCCCTAAATCAGTGGTTTCAGCTGTGGCTGGCCAAGTTTAATAGTGTCCGGCAAAGGATATATTATTTTCTGGGGTAAAATTCAGTTGCAAAAATAGAAATACCGTATATCTGGTGTTCCAGCTGTGACTGGACAAGTTTAATAGTGTCCGTCAAAGGATATATTATTTTCTGGGGTGAAATTCAGTTGCAAAAATAGAAATACCGTAAATCTGGTGTTCCAGCTGTGACTGGACAAGTTTCATAGTGTCCGTCAAAGGATATATTATTTTCTGGGGTGAAATTCAGTTGCAAAAATAGAAATACCGTAAATCTGGTGTTCCAGCTGTGACTGGACAAGTTTAATAGTGTCCGGCAAAAGATATATTTTGTTCTGGGGTGAAATTCAATTGCAAAATTGCAAAAATAGAAATACCATAAATCTGGTGTTCCAGCTGTGACTGGACAAGTTTCATAGTGTCCGTCAAAGGATATATTATTTTCTGGGGTGAAATTGAGTTGCAAAAATAGAAATAGAGTAAATCTGGTGTTCTAGCTGTGACTGGACTAGTTTCATAGTGTCCGTCAAAGGATATATTATTTTCTGGGGTGAAATTCAGTTGCAAAAATAGAAATACCATAAATCTGGTGTTCCAGCTGTGACTGGACAAGTTTCACAGTGTCCGTCAAAGGATATATTATTTTCTGGGGTGAAATTCAATTGCCAAAATAGCAATACCGTAAATCAGTGGTATCAGCTGTGGCTGGCCAAGTTTAATAGTGTCCGGCAAAGGGTAGATTTTGTTCTGGGGTGAAATTATATTGCCAAAATAGCAATCCCCTAAATCTGGTGTCCCAGCAGTGGCTGGCCAAGTTTAATAGTGTCCGGCAAAAGATAGATTTTGTTCTGGCGTGAAATTCAATTGCCAAAATAGCAATACTATTAATCAGTGGTTCCAGCTGTGGCTGGCCAAGTTTAATACTGTCTGGCAAAGGATAGATTTTAAATTGTTGGGTGAAATATTACCATATTTGCCATGTACAAACCCCTGCACTGCATAACTGACAGGGAACTTTGGCGGTTACATTCTTGCATGAAATAAAGCCTTTTTGGGCTGTAAAGCCAAGGGTAGTCGCCAATAACATTTTTTATTTTTTATTTTTTTTAATAAATTAGTGTAGACCCCAAAACATTGGGAAAATATAAAAAATAAAACAAAGTGTAAGTGCACGGTAGTATAACAGTGGTTGGGTGAGGCCGGTATACATGTCTATTCTGCATAAGGTACAAACAAGTCCTGTGGGATCCATGCCTGGTTCTTTTTAATAAACGAAAGCTTGCCCACATTGTCTGCGGACAAACGGCTGCGCTTGTCTGTGATAATGCCACCAGCCATACTAAACACTCGTCCAGACAATACAGTGGCTGCAGGGTAGGCCAGCACCTCCAAGGCGTAAAGGGCAACCTCAGGACATGTGCCCAATTTGATGACCCAGAAGTTGAATAGGGCAGACCCAGTGGTGTAGCTAGAAATGATTGGGCACCACTGCAAATTTTTGAATGGGGCCCCCATCCCCCAGTAATTTTTGCGCAAACCCTTCATTTCATGCCGCTATGCCTGTGGCTACTAAAGATCGCTCTCTCAGACCAGGCCCAGCAGCTGTTCCATTCACTTTCTACAATTTCTATATTGCCACTGTATATAATTTCATTGAGCCCGTGAGCTGGCTTGGGTGCCACCCTGCTGAGAACATGGTTCCTCCTCATCCTCCTCATCCTACTTATCCCCCTCATCCTCCAGAACTGTGCCCTGGCTGGACAATTGTGTTCCAGGCCAGGGACTATGTTGGTGCAGGAACCCACCCTTCGAGCCACTTGGATGTCACTGGCCTTAAGTTAAGGATAAGGCGTGTATATAGTTTTACTTAACAGAAAAAAGGGGATATGGCACTCAAACTCTGAAGTATCAAAATCACAAACTAGTTTAATACCGATAAAGATAAAACCTTATACAATAACTTAAAAATAGCAATATAAAACCAAATAACCACATTCAGAAAGCAATCTTCTAATTCTTCCCAACTTATCTATCTATAACTTCGTTGCAGAATATATCGCATTCGATTTTCTGTATGCGATTTTATCATGTGCGATTTTTCGCATGTGATATTTTCGCATGCGATTTTTCCGTATGCGATTTTTTCCGTATGCGATTTTTTTGTATGCGATTTTTTTGTATGCGATTTTTTTCGCATGCGATTTTTGCATACAGTTTTTTTCGCATGCAAAAAAATTTTTTTTTCGCAACTGCTGCCCTCGTTTTTATTATATTCAGCTGGTATCACTGGAAGTATTCTTTGGATATTTCAAACACATGCGTTTTTGAAAAAGCTCAGAAAGGAATTTCCAACATATCCAAAAAATGTAAACTGAATCACAAAATGTCCCGTCCAAGTCTAAAAGTCTTTATATATTCACGGTGTTGTCTAATTATTTATGTCCAATTTATAATCTATTCATTTGTATTTGGTTTGTATTTGGTTTACCAGAAGCAATGTTCAAAACAGCAGTTATCAGAAGCAATGTTCAAAACAGCAATTAACGGTAGTACGGGTATCCTTTTCAGACCTGTATGTCCTTATAAATTCACAGTGATATGCAATCACTCGTACTCGATTTCCCAGCTACGGTATTTGACGTAATCATATGCAGAGATACAGGTAGGGAATTGAATAAACAATTGGTGGCGTCCCACCACAAAATAGGAAAAGTTCTTCCTCCTACCTTCTCTTGCGATTCCTTATGTGTGATCGCTTACCGACCTTGCCGGGCTGACTGCAACTGGTTCAGATTTTCGTGGCTTGAGTACTCAGATTTTTCAGCTGGGTCTACTACCTTCTGGAGTCTCCTCGTGTAGTTTCCTTTGCAGCCAGGTGTCTCCTCAGGTAACCAGCTTCTCTTTCTGTTTGGATCGAGTATCTGCCAGAATTTACCTCTTTAGTGCGCACTAAGTGAACTTGATGTCACGGAGATTACAGTTTTTCCCATACGCGTTTCGAGGTACAACATTTAACCGACCTCTTCCTCAGTGGTAATCTAACCTCCATTGTGACATCCTTTAAATACACTCCTTCTAATTGCAGGATGATTGTCCACAAAATCCGGACTGGACTCCTCAAAAAGACACAACAAAACTCTGATCTGGATTTCACAAATATTTATCCACTTCAAGACTGTTTTTATTTCGAATCATCTCATTCTTCCTAATTCATTTTATCCGCTTGACCTTTTTTCAAACTCTATTGCGTTTTTGTTGCGATTCTTCTGCGTTTTTTGGGCGCATGTGTTTTATTCAGAGAAGATTGCTAATAAGAATTTTTTTAACATTTTCAATAAAAATATAAACTAATTCATTCCCCAACCTCCATTATTTCACATTTTAATTTCATAACATTCAATTATGCCTCTTAATAACTTCTTTTTAATTATAATATTCTTATATTCTTCTTAATTATAATATTCTTCAATCCCCTTTTTCTATGAGGTGACAAGGCCAAACCAATGGAATTAGACTGGAGACTAAAGAATGGAGGCTATCCCCAAAGGAGCAGTCGGATGTACGTAAGACTATACCAGCCGACTACCCGTCGGGGGTGGCGCCCATCCTATAAAAAGCCAAAGATTTCCAGCTCAGTATTAAGACCATGGGGTGTTAGCGTGTTCAAGTTGAAGATCCATTTGGACTCCACCCTTGACATTTTGTGTATATGGTCTCCACCTCTCCAGTCTTTTTCTACTGTTTGAATTGCTGTAAAACTAAGTCCACTGATTTGTTGTCCGTGGCATTCTTTAAAGTGTCTGGAGAGTGGATGATCCATATATCCCTTTTTGATCTTGTTAAGATGTTCTGCTATTCTTTTCTTCAACACTCTCTTTGTGCGACCGACATATAACTTGTTACAAGGGCACCTAATTGCATAGATCACGCTTTCCGTATTACATGTGAGAAATTCCTTTATTTTATATGTATATGAATTAGTTGGAGATATTATTTCTATAGTTTTTCTCGGAAAGTGTGTTGAACGACAGTTTATACACGAACCACATTTGATAAAGCCTTTCAAGCCTAACACGCTAGGCATGTTTCTTTCCTTTATATTTTTTATTTTAACTGTCGGGGCCACTTTAAGACCCAGATTTGGCGCCTTAGTATATATTATTTGAGGCATCAGGGGTACAAATGTACCTAACACTTTATCGTCCCTTAAAAAATGCCAATGTTTCTTAATAATATATTGCAATTTACGGTATTGTGCATTAAAGGGTAGTATGATTCTCACTGGTTCTTCCATACATTCTGCCTTTTGTTTTATTTTTTCCTCAAAAAACATTTTTCTATCTAGGGCCCGGACTTTATCTAATGCGGTTTCAACCAATGCTTTTGGGTAGTCCTTTTTATAAAATTTTCTTTCATTTTTGCGCCTCCTCCTCAAATTCATTGTCTCTCGTGCAATTACGTTTTACACGCCTAAATTGTCCATAAGGTACGTTAAGAAGCCATCTAGGGAGATGGCCACTGTTGTGGGGGATAAGACTATTTTTGGCTACTTCTTTTGAAATGTACTGCAAATAATATTTCTCCCTTCTATAGATAGTTTAAGATCCAAAAATTCCAAACTGTCTAAGTATTTATTGATGGAGAGAACTATATTTCTGTCATTCCCATTGAGCTTCTGAATGAATGTATCCAATGACTCTTCGCAACCATTCCACACCAGTATAATATCATCTATGTAGCGGAGCCATAGTACCAGGTCCGTCCCAAGGTACGGGGTTACGGTTGACTCCTCCCAACCAGCCATAAATAGATTGGCGTAACTTGGGGCGAACCTGGTACCCATGGCCGTACCGCACTCCTGTACATAGAATCCTGACCCAAAATGGAAGTAGTTGTGTGATAAGATGAACCTCACACATTCCTCCACAAAATCAATTTGATCAGGGACCAATCTTCCTTCCTTCAACAATTGTTCCCTCATTGCCTCGATTCCCTGTCGATGATCTATTATCGTATACAATGACTTCACGTCTAATGTGCATATCCTCCATCCTGGGTCAAAATTTAACTGCTCCAAAGTCCTTATTACCTGAGTGGTATCCTTTATGTAGGACCGCATTTTTTTCACTGCCGGTTGTAGTAGTCTATCAATGTACATAGATAAATTGCTTGTAATTGACCCAATCCCAGATATAATTGGGCGGCCCGGTGGGCGGACCGGGTCCTTATGTAGCTTGGGCAAACAATAAAATATGGGTACCCTCGCCTGTGTATCATTGATAAACTCACATTCTTGTCTGTTCAGGATCCCTTTCACTAATCCTACTTCACATAATTGTTTCAATTCTTCCTTATATTTCACCGTTGGGTCAGACAGCAATTTTTATATGTAGTCTCATCTCCTAATTGTTTCAAACACTCTTCATTATATTTGTCTTCCCCCACACCACTATTGCCCCCCTTTATCCGCTGGTCTGATTATTAGCCTCTCTTTCTTTTGTAGCTCCTTAATAGCCATAATTTCCTGATTTGTGATATTGTATCGTATCCCAGTATTCTTAATTTTTCTTATATCATATTCAACTGCTCGACGGAATGCTATTATTTCTTCACTTAATTCCTGAACTGGATATTTCCTTGACTTTTTCTTTAACTCTGTGTGTGAGTATCTGTCTGGCACCAAAGGTGTGTTTTCAACAGGTTTTTTTAGAAAATATTTTTTAAACATAATTTTCTAACAAATTTTTCAATTCCGATATATGCATCAAAATGATTCATTTTATTTGTTGGTGCAAATTTCAACCCCTTATTTAACAATTTCTTTTGTGCATCTGTGAGAACTGTATCACTCAAATTCACTATAACATCTTGTGTAACCTCTTCTATCTGTGTCTTCTTGAGTATCTTTCTCCTTCCTCTCCGTGTTCTCCTCTTTCCCCCTCCATTCTTCTCTCCTCTGTGACGTATTCTCCTTGATAGGTGTCTGATAATTGTTCCTGTTCCTTCCATCTTCCCCGTATTTGTGTGTCCGATCTCCTTGTTTGTATCTGAGATTGTAGGTGTGTGTTCCCCCGGTTCTGCTGGTAATCGTATGGTGGAGCCTGTGCCCTTCCCCATCCACGTGTTTTGTAATGTGGCTGTGTTCTGTCTAAAAATGTTGTTCTTCTCTTAGTGTCTCATACCTGTTGCTCACAGGAATTGTATACCCATTATCTCTCTCTTTCCCTTTCCCCTCCTGGGATTTTTGTCTCCCAAACCCACCTCTTGTTTGTGCTCTCTGTTCGTGTTGTTCGTGTGACACTTCTATATCTACACTCTGTGTCCTCTGTGTCTGTTGTGTTTCTATTCCCTGTTTTTCTACTGATACATATTTCTTGATTTTTTGGATTTTTATCCATAATTTCATATTCTACCCTATCCAAACTCTTACACAGTCTTTGCTGCCAGACATCATACTCTTCATTCCTCTGTAGTTTATCAATTTTTCTTTTATACCATTGAGTTGGCTGGTCACCTCTTCTAATATATTCATCCTTCGTTTAATAATTAGTTGAATCAACAACTTTGATTGTTCTTTCAATAAGGTATTCCATTCTATATCAAAATCTGGATTCCATAGATCCTGAGCCGGAGTTTTAATCAGACGTAACCCTTTCGGGATAACATCTTCATTAATATATCTTTGTAAAGATTTAATCTCCCATCTTTGTCTCAGTTGTTTTAATAGCAATACCTCTGCTTCTCTAAATAGGTCAGTCATTGAGATATGTTCAGACACTTCCTTTTTTGATGTACATCAAAGTTGTATGATTCAACATTCATGCGTTTATTTTCAGCATAACTCCAGATGTCCATCTTTTATACAGTGAGCTCTACCTTCTAGAAGCTAGTTACCAAGAAAAACTTTTTATTCGAGTAGGTGGCTCTGCCAGTATAAAGAGAGACCTAATTGGTGCTCTATATCCGTTGATACCAGCTTCTATGTATCGGAAATAATATAAAATTACTTAACAGAAAAAAGGGGATATGGCACTCAAACTCTGAAGTATCAAAATCACAAACTAGTTTAATACCGATAAAGATAAAACCTTATACAATAACTTAAAAATAGCAATATAAAACCAAATAACCACATTCAGAAAGCAATCTTCTAATTCTTCCCAACTTATCTATCTATAACTTCGTTGCAGAATATATCGCATTCGATTTTCTGTATGCGATTTTATCATGTGCGATTTTTCGCATGTGATATTTTCGCATGCGATTTTTCCGTATGCGATTTTTTCCGTATGCGATTTTTTTTGTATGCGATTTTTTTGTATGCGATTTTTTTCGCATGCGATTTTTGCATACAGTTTTTTTCGCATGCAAAAAAATTTTTTTCCGCAACTGCTGCCCTCGTTTTTTATTATATTCAGCTGGTATCACTGGAAGTATTCTTTGGATATTTTCTGTTAAGTAATTTTATATTATTTCCGATACATAGAAGCTGGTATCAACGGATATAGAGCACCAATTAGGTCTCTCTTTTATACTGGCAGAGCCACCTACTTCGAATAAAAAGTTTTTCTTGGTAACTAGCTTCTAGAAGGTAGAGCTCACTGTATAAAAGATGGACATCTGGAGTTATGCTGAAAATAAACGCATGAATGTTGAATCATACAACTTTGATGTACATCAAAAAAAGGAAGTGTCTGAACATATCTCAATGACTGACCTATTTAGAGAAGCAGAGGTATTGCTATTAAAACAACTGAGACAAAGATGGGAGATTAAATCTTTACAAAGATATATTAATGAAGATGTTATCCCGAAAGGGTTACGTCTGATTAAAACTCCGGCTCAGGATCTATGGAATCCAGATTTTGATATAGAATGGAATACCTTATTGAAAGAACAATCAAAGTTGTTGATTCAACTAATTATTAAACGAAGGATGAATATATTAGAAGAGGTGACCAGCCAACTCAATGGTATAAAAGAAAAAAATTGATAAACTACAGAGGAATGAAGAGTATGATGTCTGGCAGCAAAGACTGTGTAAGAGTTTGGATAGGGTAGAATATGAAATTATGGATAAAAATCCAAAAAAATCAAGAAATATGTATCAGTAGAAAAACAGGGAATAGAAACACAACAGACACAGAGGACACAGAGTGTAGATATAGAAGTGTCACACGAACAACACGAACAGAGAGCACAAACAAGAGGTGGGTTTGGGAGACAAAAATCCCAGGAGGGGAAAGGGAAAGAGAGAGATAATGGGTATACAATTCCTGTGAGCAACAGGTATGAGACACTAAGAGAAGAACAACATTTTTAGACAGAACACAGCCACATTACAAAACACGTGGATGGGGAAGGGCACAGGCTCCACCATACGATTACCAGCAGAACCGGGGAACACACACCTACAATCTCAGATACAAACAAGGAGATCGGACACACAAATACGGGAAGATGGAAGGAACAGGAACAATTATCAGACACCTATCAAGGAGAATACGTCACAGAGGAGAGAAGAATGGAGGGGGAAAGAGGAGAACACGGAGAGGAAGGAGAAAGATACTCAAGAAGACACAGATAGAAGAGGTTACACAAGATGTTATAGTGAATTTGAGTGATACAGTTCTCACAGATGCACAAAAGAAATTGTTAAATAAGGGGTTGAAATTTGCACCAACAAATAAAATGAATCATTTTGATGCATATATCGGAATTGAAAAATTTGTTAGAAAATTATGTTTAAAAAATATTTTCTAAAAAACCTGTTGAAAACACACCTTTGGTGCCAGACAGATACTCACACACAGAGTTAAAGAAAAAGTCAAGGAAATATCCAGTTCAGGAATTAAGTGAAGAAATAATAGCATTCCGTCGAGCAGTTGAATATGATATAAGAAAAATTAAGAATACTGGGATACGATACAATATCACAAATCAGGAAATTATGGCTATTAAGGAGCTACAAAAGAAAGAGAGGCTAATAATCAGACCAGCGGATAAAGGGGGCAATAGTGGTGTGGGGGAAGACAAATATAATGAAGAGTGTTTGAAACAATTAGGAGATGAGACTACATATAAAAATTGCTGTCTGACCCAACGGTGAAATATAAGGAAGAATTGAAACAATTATGTGAAGTAGGATTAGTGAAAGGGATCCTGAACAGACAAGAATGTGAGTTTATCAATGATACACAGGCGAGGGTACCCATATTTTATTGTTTGCCCAAGCTACATAAGGACCCGGTCCGCCCACCGGGCCGCCCAATTATATCTGGGATTGGGTCAATTACAAGCAATTTATCTATGTACATTGATAGACTACTACAACCGGCAGTGAAAAAAATGCGGTCCTACATAAAGGATACCACTCAGGTAATAAGGACTTTGGAGCAGTTAAATTTTGACCCAGGATGGAGGATATGCACATTAGACGTGAAGTCATTGTATACGATAATAGATCATCGACAGGGAATCGAGGCAATGAGGGAACAATTGTTGAAGGAAGGAAGATTGGTCCCTGATCAAATTGATTTTGTGGAGGAATGTGTGAGGTTCATCTTATCACACAACTACTTCCATTTTGGGTCAGGATTCTATGTACAGGAGTGCGGTACGGCCATGGGTACCAGGTTCGCCCCAAGTTACGCCAATCTATTTATGGCTGGTTGGGAGGAGTCAACCGTAACCCCGTACCTTGGGACGGACCTGGTACTATGGCTCCGCTACATAGATGATATTATACTGGTGTGGAATGGTTGCGAAGAGTCATTGGATACATTCATTCAGAAGCTCAATGGGAATGACAGAAATATAGTTCTCTCCATCAATAAATACTTAGACAGTTTGGAATTTTTGGATCTTAAACTATCTATAGAAGGGAGAAATATTATTTGCAGTACATTTCAAAAAGAAGTAGCCAAAAATAGTCTTATCCCCCACAACAGTGGCCATCTCCCTAGATGGCTTCTTAACGTACCTTATGGACAATTTAGGCGTGTAAAACGTAATTGCACGAGAGACAATGAATTTGAGGAGGAGGCGCAAAAATGAAAGAAAATTTTATAAAAAGGACTACCCAAAAGCATTGGTTGAAACCGCATTAGATAAAGTCCGGGCCCTAGATAGAAAAATGTTTTTTGAGGAAAAAATAAAACAAAAGGCAGAATGTATGGAAGAACCAGTGAGAATCATACTACCCTTTAATGCACAATACCGTAAATTGCAATATATTATTAAGAAACATTGGCATTTTTAAGGGACGATAAAGTGTTAGGTACATTTGTACCCCTGATGCCTCAAATAATATATACTAAGGCGCCAAATCTGGGTCTTAAAGTGGCCCCGACAGTCAAAATAAAAATATAAAGAAAAGAAACATGCCTAGCGTGTTAGGCTTGAAAGGCTTTATCAAATGTGGTTCGTGTATAAACTGTCGTTCAACACACTTTCCGAGAAAAACTATAGAAATAATATCTCCAACTAATTCATATACATATAAAATAAAGGAATTTCTCACATGTAATACGGAAAGCGTGATCTATGCAATTAGGTGCCCTTGTAACAAGTTATATGTCGGTCGCACAAAGAGAGTGTTGAAGAAAAGAATAGCAGAACATCTTAACAAGATCAAAAAGGGATATATGGATCATCCACTCTCCAGACACTTTAAAGAATGCCACGGACAACAAATCAGTGGACTTAGTTTTACAGCAATTCAAACAGTAGAAAAAGACTGGAGAGGTGGAGACCATATACACAAAATGTCAAGGGTGGAGTCCAAATGGATCTTCAACTTGAACACGCTAACACCCCATGGTCTTAATACTGAGCTGGAAATCTTTGGCTTTTTATAGGATGGGCGCCACCTCCGACGGGTAGTCGGCTGGTATAGTCTTACGTACATCCGACTGCTCCTTTGGGGATAGCCTCCATTCTTTAGTCTCCAGTCTAATTCCATTGGTTTGGCCTTGTCACCTCATAGAAAAAGGGGATTGAAGAATATTATAATTAAGAAGAATATAAGAATATTATAATTAAAAAGAAGTTATTAAGAGGCATAATTGAATGTTATGAAATTAAAATGTGAAATAATGGAGGTTGGGGAATGAATTAGTTTATATTTTTATTGAAAATGTTAAAAAAATTCTTATTAGCAATCTTCTCTGAATAAAACACATGCGCCCAAAAAACGCAGAAGAATCGCAACAAAAACGCAATAGAGTTTGAAAAAAGGTCAAGCGGATAAAATGAATTAGGAAGAATGAGATGATTCGAAATAAAAACAGTCTTGAAGTGGATAAATATTTGTGAAATCCAGATCAGAGTTTTGTTGTGTCTTTTTGAGGAGTCCAGTCCGGATTTTGTGGACAATCATCCTGCAATTAGAAGGAGTGTATTTAAAGGATGTCACAATGGAGGTTAGATTACCACTGAGGAAGAGGTCGGTTAAATGTTGTACCTCGAAACGCGTATGGGAAAAACTGTAATCTCCGTGACATCAAGTTCACTTAGTGCGCACTAAAGAGGTAAATTCTGGCAGATACTGATCCAAACAGAAAGAGAAGCTGGTTACCTGAGGAGACACCTGGCTGCAAAGGAAACTACACGAGGAGACTCCAGAAGGTAGTAGACCCAGCTGAAAAATCTGAGTACTCAAGCCACGAAAATCTGAACCAGTTGCAGTCAGCCCGGCAAGGTCGGTAAGCGATCACACATAAGGAATCGCAAGAGAAGGTAGGAGGAAGAACTTTTCCTATTTTGTGGTGGGACGCCACCAATTGTTTATTCAATTCCCTACCTGTATCTCTGCATATGATTACGTCAAATACCGTAGCTGGGAAATCGAGTACGAGTGATTGCATATCACTGTGAATTTATAAGGACATACAGGTCTGAAAAGGATACCCAGTACTACCGTTAATTGCTGTTTTGAACATTGCTTCTGATAACTGCTGTTTTGAACATTGCTTCTGGTAAACCAAATACAAACCAAATACAAATGAATAGATTATAAATTGGACATAAATAATTAGACAACACCGTGAATATATAAAGACTTTTAGACTTGGACGGGACATTTTGTGATTCAGTTTACATTTTTTGGATATGTTGGAAATTCCTCTCTGAGCTTTTTTCAAAAACGCATGTGTTTGAAATATCCAAAGAATACTTCCAGTGATACCAGCTGAATATAATAAAAACGAGGGCAGCAGTTGCGAAAAATTTTTTGCATGCGAAAAACTGTATGCAAAAATCGCATGCGAAAAAAATCGCATACAAAAAAATCGCATACAAAAAAATCGCATACGAAAAAAATCGCATACGGAAAAATCGCATGCGAAAATATCACATGCGAAAAATCGCACATGATAAAATCGCATACAGAAAATCGAATGCGATATATTCTGCAACGAAGTTATAGATAGATAAGTTGGGAAGAATTAGAAGATTGCTTTCTGAATGTGGTTATTTGGTTTTATATTGCTATTTTTAAGTTATTGTATAAGGTTTTATCTTTATCGGTATTAAACTAGTTTGTGATTTTGATACTTCAGAGTTTGAGTGCCATATCCCCTTTTTTCTGTTAAGTAATTTTATATTATTTCCGATACATAGAAGCTGGTATCAACGGATATAGAGCACCAATTAGGTCTCTCTTTTATACTGGCAGAGCCACCTACTTCGAATAAAAAGTGTATATAGTTTTGTTTGTTTATATGGTAAGTTTAGCTGCATTATAGTTATTTTAATATGTTTTTAAGAAAATTTGTAAATAGTTTGTTAATGGTTTGAGTGAAAGGGGGGGGGGGGTGTTGTAGGATTAGCTGAATTGATTTTCACTGTCTGTTGTTTAGGAATTTCTTCACCCCAAATTCAGCACATGTGGCAAGCAGGGGATGTGTGTCAAACCGGCTAGGCCCAGACCTGCTAGTATATTTCACTCATTAGCGCACAACACCAGGCCGGGCTGGAGGCTCAATGGCACCAACCAATGGTCGGTCTGTTGTTCCATGCCTGTCCACAGCTCCTGCGCGGTGTGGGGTTTGTCCCACAAACACACAAGTTTT
>JAKVIS010002211.1:0-24828 GCA_033119425.1 Bufotes viridis | reverse complement strand
AGTTGGCAGAATGAGAATGCACATGCCTGTCCAATCAAAGTTCTGTGCTAGCACTAAATGAATTTGCACATCTGCAACTGCCCTACCTGCTCCAGGAATTCAAAAGCAGGTTCCAACCAAGTATGTTATTGCAGCTATGATGAAAAGTGCTCATAAACTAGGCTTTGTCCTTGCTGACGTCTTTGGTTGCAATCCAATCCCTTGCCAACATTTCTTATTCATTGAAATGACAGCTGTGTTTAACTGCAAATCAAAATGGCTGCCCCCAGAAAATAAATATGGCAGCCTCCATAAAAATTTCAGTACACGGAACACTGAGTATGTCACAATGGAACCCTTCTGCATACATGGATGATGACATCACAATGGACCCTTGCTGTTTTCCTCCCTGGCAGCAGCCATGATTCTTCATTCTTCAGTCAGGTGTGAATACATGCACCTCAACAGGTAAGGTTACCAATCATCAGGTAAGGGCACGTTTTTGTGTGTCAAACGAAGGTGTCAGATTATGGAAGATTTGTTTGAGGGAACAAGTGGCGCTTCTGTGCAGATTAAAATACTGTCCAGCGTCTTTTAGCAAGCCCAGGACACAAAAGCCTTCCTAACTGTTCCTGATGGTATGGAAAAATGAACTCTTAGAGTAACCCTTGTTACTCGCTTTCTCAACACAGGAATAGAAAGCGGCCACCGACAGAGCTAAGCCTTTTCTGTTTCTTGCTTTTTGGCCGCTGAAATGCAGGTGCAGTTCAGCTTAGCTTCTGCAACTCACCACCTCTCATGAGATACCATACCTTTTATGCATTTTTGGAGTTGGCAGAATGAGAATGCACATGCCTGTCCAATCAAAGTTCTGTGCTAGCACTAAATAAATTTGCACCTCTGCAACTGCCCTACATGCTCCAGGAATTCAAAAGCAGGTTCCAACCAAGTATTTTATTGCAGCTATAATGAAAAGTGCTCATAAACTAGGCTTTGTCCTTGCTGACGTCTTTGGTTGCAATCCAATCCCTTGCCAACATTTCTTATTCATTGAAATGACAGCTGTGTTTAACTGCAAATCAAAATGGCTGCCCCCAGAAAATAAATATGGCAGTCTCCACAAAATTTTCAGTACACGGAACACTGAGTGTGTCACAATGGAACCCTTCAGCATACATGGATGATGACATCACAATGGACCCTTGCTGTTTTCCTCCCTGGCAGCAGCCATGATGCTTCATTCTTCAGTCAGGTGTGGATCCATGCACCTCAACAGGTAAGGGCACCAATCAACAGGTAAGGGCACGTTTTTGTGTGTCAAACAAAGGTGTCAGATTATGGAAGGTTTGTTTGAGGGAACAAGTGGCGCTTCTGTGCAGAGTAAGATACTGTCCAGCGCCTATTAGCAAGCCCAGGACACAAAAGCCTTCCTAACTGTTCCTGATGGTATGGAAAAATGAACTCTTAGAGTAACCCTCGTTACTCGCTTTCTCAACACAGGAATAGAAAGTGGCCACCGACAGAGCTAAGCCTTTTCTGTTTCTTGCTTTTTGGCCGCTGAAATGCAGGTGCAGTTAAGCTTAGCTTCTGCAACTCACCACCTCTCATGAGATACCATACCTTTTATGCATTTTTGGAGTTGGCAGAATGAGAATGCACATGCCTGTCCAATCAAAGTTCTGTGCTAGCACTAAATGAACTTAGCACCTCTGCAACTGCCCTACCTGCTCCAGGAATCCAAAAGCAGGTTCCAACCAAGTATTTTATTGCAGCTATAATGAAAAGTGCTCATAAACTAGGCTTTGTCCTTGCTGACGTCTGTGGTTGCAATCCAATCCCTTGCCAACATTTCTTATTCATTGAAATGACAGCTGTGTTTAACTGCAAATCAAAATGGCTGCCCCCAGAAAATAAATATGGCAGCCTCCATAAAAATTTCAGTACACGGAACACTGAGCGTGTCACAATGGAACCCTTCAGCATACATGGATGATGACATCACAATGGACCCTTGCTGTTTTCCTCCATGGCAGCAGCCATGATTCTTCATTCTTCAGTCAGGTGTGGATCCATGCACCTCAACAGGTAAGGGCACCAATCAACAGGTAAGGGCACGTTTTTGTGTGTCAAACGAAGGTGTCAGATTATGGAAGATTTGTTTGAGGGAACAAGTGGCGCTTCTGTGCAGATTAAAATACTGTCCAGCGCCTATTAGCAAGCCCAGGACACAAAAGCCTTCCTAACTGTTCCTGATGGTATGGAAAAATGAACTCTTAGAGTAACCCTTGTTACTCGCTTTCTCAACACAGGAATAGAAAGCGGCCACCGACAGAGCTAAGCCTTTTCTGTTTCTTGCTTTTTGGCCGCTGAAATGCAGGTGCAGTTCAGCTTAGCTTCTGCAACTCACCACCTCTCATGAGATACCATACCTTTTATGCATTTTTGGAGTTGGCAGAATGAGAATGCACATGCCTGTCCAATCAAAGTTCTGTGCTAACACTAAATGAATTTGCACATCTGCAACTGCCCTACCTGCTCCAGGAATTCAAAAGCAGGTTCCAACCAAGTATTTTATTGCAGCTATAATGAAAAGTGCTCATAAACTAGGCTTTGTCCTTGCTGACGTCTTTGGTTGCAATCCAATCCCTTGTCAACATTTCTTATTCATTGAAATGACAGCTGTGTTTAACTGCAAATCAAAATGGCTGCCCCCATAAAATAAATATGGCAGCCTCCACAAAATTTTCAGTACGCGGAACACTGAGTGTGTTACAATGGAACCCTTCAGCATACATGGATGATGACATCACAATGGACCCTTGCTGTTTTCCTCCCTGGCAGCAGCCATGATGCTTCATTCTTCAGTCAGGTGTGGATCCATGCACCTCAACAGGTAAGGGCACGTTTTTGTGTGTCAAACGAAGGTGTCAGATTATGGAAGGTTTGTTTGAGGGAACAAGTGGTGCTTCTGTGCAGAATAAAATACTGTCCAGCATCTATTAGCAAGCCCAGGACACAAAAGCCTTCTTAACTGTTCCTGATGGTATGGAAAAATGAACTCTTATAGTAACCCTCGTTACTCGCTTTCTCAACACAGGAATAGAAAGTGGCCACCGACAGAGCTAAGCCTTTTCTGTTTCTTGCTTTTTGGCCGCTGAAATGCAGGTGCAGTTCAGCTTAACTTCTGCAACTCACCACCTCTCATGAGATACCATACCTTTTATGCATTTTTGGAGTTGGCAGAATGAGAATGCACATGCCTGTCCAATCAAAGTTCTGTGCTAGCACTAAATGAATTTGCACATCTGCAACTGCCCTACCTGCTCCAGGAATTCAAAAGCAGGTTCCAACCAAGTATTTTATTGCAGCTATGATGAAAAGTGCTCATAAACTAGGCTTTGTCCTTGCTGACGTCTGTTGTTGCAATCCAATCCCTTGTCAACATTTCTTATTCATTGAAATGACAGCTGTGTTTAACTGCAAATCAAAATGGCTGCCCCCAGAAAATAAATATGGCAGCTTCCATAAAAATTTCAGTACACGGAACACTGAGCGTGTCACAATGGAACCCTTCAGCATACATGGATGATGACATCACAATGGACCCTTGCTGTTTTCCTCCCTGGCAGCAGCCATGATGCTTCATTCTTCAGTCAGGTGTGGATCCATGCACCTCAACAGGTAAGGGCACCAATGAACAGGTAAGGGCACGTTTTTGTGTGTCAAACGAAGGTGTCAGATTATGGAAGATTTGTTTGAGGGAACAAGTGGTGCTTCTGTGCAGATTAAATTACTGTCCAGCGTCTATTAGCAATCCCAGGACACAAAAGCCTTCTTAACTGTTCCTGATGGTATGGAAAAATGAACTCTTAGAGTAACCCTTGTTACTCGCTTTCTCAACACAGGAATAGAAAGCGGCCACCGACAGAGCTAAGCCTTTTCTGTTTCTTGCTTTTTGGCCGCTGAAATGCAGGTGCAGTTCAGCTTAGCTTCTGCAACTCACCACCTCTCATGAGATACCATACCTTTTATGCATTTTTGGAGTTGGCAGAATGAGAATGCACATTCCTGTCCAATCAAAGTTCTGTGCTAGCACTAAATGAATTTGCACCTCTGCAACTGCCCTACCTGCTCCAGGAATTCAAAAGCAGGTTCCAACCAAGTATTTTATTGCAGCTATAATGAAAAGTGCTCATAAACTAGGCTTTGTCCTTGCTGACGTCTTTGGTTGCAATCCAATCCCTTGCCAACATTTCTTATTCATTGAAATGACAGCTGAGTTTAACTGCAAATCAAAATGGCTGAACCCAGAAAATAAATATGGCAGCCTCCACAAAATTTTCAGTACACGGAACACTGAGTGTGTCACAATGGAACCCTTCAGCATACATGGATGATGACATCACAATGGACCCTTGCTGTTTTCCTCCCTGGCAGCAGCCATGATGCTTCATTCTTCAGTCAGATGTGGATCCATGCACCTCAACAGGTAAGGGCACCAATCAACAGGTAAGGGCACGTTTTTGTGTGTCAAACGAAGGTGTCAGATTATGGAAGGTTTGTTTGAGGGAACAAGTGGTGCTTCTGTGCAGATTAAAATACTGTCCAGCATCTATTAGCAAGCCCAGGACACAAAAGCCTTCTTAACTGTTCCTGATGGTATGGAAAAATGAACTCTTAGAGTAACCCTCGTTACTCGCTTTCTCAGACACAGGAATAGAAAGTGGCCACCGACAGAGCTAAGCCTTTTCTGTTTCTTGCTTTTTGGCCGCTGAAATGCAGGTGCAGTTAAGCTTAGCTTCTGCAACTCACCACCTCTCATGAGATACCATACCTTTTATGCATTTTTGGAGTTGTCAGAATGAGAATGCACATGCCTGTCCAATCAAAGTTCTGTGCTAGCACTAAATGAACTTAGCACCTCTGCAACTGCCCTACCTGCTCCAGGAATCCAAAAGCAGGTTCCAACCAAGTATTTTATTGCAGCTATAATGAAAAGTGCTCATAAACTAGGCTTTGTCCTTGCTGACGTCTGTGGTTGCAATCCAATCCCTTGCCAACATTTCTTATTCATTGAAATGACAGCTGTGTTTAACTGCAAATCAAAATGGCTGCCCCCAGAAAATAAATATGGCAGCCTCCATAAAAATTTCAGTACACGGAACACTGAGTATGTCACAATGGAACCCTTCAGCATACATGGATGATGACATCACAATGGACCCTTGCTGTTTTCCTCCCTGGCAGCAGCCATGATTCTTCATTCTTCAGTCAGGTGTGGATCCATGCACCTCAACAGGTAAGGGCACCAATCAACAGGTAAGGGCACGTTTTTGTGTGTCAAACTAAGGTGTCAGATTATGGAAGATTTGTTTGAGGGAACAAGTGGCGCTTCTGTGCAGATTAAAATACTTTCCAGCGCCTATTAGCAAGCCCAGGATACAAAAGCCTTCCTAACTGTTCATGATGGTATGGAAAAATGAACTCTTAGAGTAACCCTTGTTACTCGCTTTCTCAACACAGGAATAGAAAGGGGCCACCGACAGAGCTAAACCTTTTCTGTTTCTTGCTTTTTGGCCGCTGAAATGCAGGTGCAGTTCAGCTTATCTTCTGCAACTCACCACCTCTCATGAGATACCATACCTTTTATGCATTTTTGGAGTTGTCAGAATGAGAATGCACATGCCTGTCCAATCAAAGTTCTGTGCTAGCACTAAATGAACTTAGCACCTCTGCAACTGCCCTACCTGCTCCAGGAATCCAAAAGCAGGTTCCAACCAAGTATTTTAATGCAGCTATAATGAAAAGTGCTCATAAACTAGGCTTTGTCCTTGCTGACGTCTGTGGTTGCAATCCAATCCCTTGCCAACATTTCTTATTCATTAAAATGACAGCTGTGTTTAACTGCAAATCAAAATGGCTGCCCCCAGAAAATAAATATGGCAGCCTCCACAAAATTTTCAGTACACGGAACACTGAGTGTGTCACAATGGAACCCTTCAGCATACATGGATGATGACATCACAATGAACCCTCGCTGTTTTCCTCCCTGGCAGCAGCCATGATGCTTCATTCTTCAGTCAGGTGTGGATCCATGCACCTCAACAGGTAAGGGCACCAATCAACAGGTAAGGGCACGTTTTTGTGTGTCAAACGAAGGTGTCAGATTATGGAAGGTTTGTTTGAGGGAACAAGTGGTGCTTCTGTGCAGATTAAAATACTGTCCAGCACCTATTAGCAAGCCCAGGACACAAAAGCCTTCTTAACTGTTCCTGATGGTATGGAAAAATGAACTCTTAGAGTAACCCTTGTTACTCGCTTTCTCAACACAGGAATAGAAAGCAGCCACCGACAGAGCTAAGCCTTTTCTGATTCTTGCTTTTTGGCCGCTGAAATGCAGGTGCAGTTCAGCTTAGCTTCTGCAACTCACCACCTCTCATGAGATACCATACCTTTTATGCATTTTTGGAGTTGTCAGAATGAGAATGCACATGCCTGTCCAATCAAAGTTCTGTGCTAGCACTAAATGAACTTAGCAACTCTGCAACTGCCCTACCTGCTCCAGGACTTCAAAAGCAGGTTCCAACCAAGTATTTTATTGCAGCTATAATGAAAAGTGCTCATAAACTAGGCTTTGTCCTTGCTGACGTCTGTTGTTGCAATCCAATCCCTTGTCAACATTTCTTATTCATTGAAATGACAGCTGTGTTTAACTGCAAATCAAAATGGCTGCCCCCAGAAAATAAATATGGCAGCCTCCATAAAAATTTCAGTACACGGAACACTGAGCGTGTCACAATGGAACCCTTCAGCATACATGGATGATGACATCACAATGGACCCTTGCTGTTTTCCTCCCTGGCAGCAGCCATGATGCTTCATTCTTCAGTCAGGTGTGGATCCATGCACCTCAACAGGCAAGGGCACCAATGAACAGGTAAGGGCACGTTTTTGTGTGTCAAACGAAGGTGTCAGATTATGGAAGATTTATTTGAGGGAACAAGTGGTGCTTCTGTGCAGATTAAATTACTGTCCAGCGTCTATTAGCAATCCCAGGACACAAAAGCCTTCTTAACTGTTCCTGATGGTATGGAAAAATGAACTCTTAGAGTAACCCTTGTTACTCGCTTTCTCAACACAGGAATAGAAAGCGGCCACCGACAGAGCTAAGCCTTTTCTGTTTCTTGCTTTTTGGCCTCTGAAATGCAGGTGCAGTTCAGCTTAGCTTCTGCAACTCACCACCTCTCATGAGATACCATACCTTTTATGCATTTTTGGAGTTGGCAGAATGAGAATGCACATGCCTGTCCAATCAAAGTTCTGTGCTAGCACTAAATAAATTTAGCACCTCTGCAACTGCCCTACCTGCTCCAGGAATTCAAAAGCAGGTTCCAACCAAGTATTTTATTGCAGCTATAATGAAAAGTGCTCATAAACTAGGCTTTGTCCTTGCTGACGTCTGTTGTTGCAATCCAATCCCTTGTCAACATTTCTTATTCATTGAAATGACAGCTGTGTTTAACTGCAAATCAAAATGGCTGCCGCCAGAAAATAAATATGGCAGCCTCCATAAAAATTTCAGTACACAGAACACTGAGCGTGTCACAATGGAACCCTTCAGCATACATGGATGATGACATCACAATGGACCCTTGCTGTTTTCCTCCCTGGCAGCAGCCATGATGCTTCATTCTTCAGTCAGGTGTGGATCCATGCACCTCAACAGGCAAGGGCACCAATCAACAGGTAAGGGCACGTTTTTGTGTGTCAAACGAAGGTGTCAGATTATGGAAGATTTGTTTGAGGGAACAAGTGGCGCTTCTGTGCAGATTAAATTACTGTCCAGCGTCTATTAGCAAGCCCAGGACACAAAAGCCTTCTTAACGGTTCCTGATGGTATGGAAAAATGAACTCTTAGAGTAACCCTTGTTACTCGCTTTCTTAACACAGGAATAGAAAGCGGCCACCGACAGAGCTAAGCCTTTTCTGTTTTTTGATTTTTGGCTGCTGAAATGCAGGTGCAGTTCAGCTTAGCTTCTGCAACTCACCACCTCTCATGAGATACCATACCTTTTATGCATTTTTGGAGTTGGCAAAATGAGAATGCACATGCCTGTCCAATCAAAATTCTGTGCTAGCACTAAATGAATTTAGCACCTCTGACACTGCCCTACCTGCTCCAGGAATTCAAAAGCAGGTTCCAACCAAGTATTTTATTGCAGCTATAATGAAAAGTGCTCATAAACTAGGCTTTGTCCTTGCTGACGTCTGTTGTTGCAATCCAATCCCTTGTCAACATTTCTTATTCATTGAAATGACAGCTGTGTTTAACTGCAAATCAAAATGGCTGCCCCCAGAAAATAAATATGGCAGCCTCCATAAAAATTTCAGTACACGGAACACTGAGCGTGTCACAATGGAACCCTTCAGCATACATGGATGATGACATCACAATGGACCCTTGCTGTTTTCCTCCCTGGCAGCAGCCATGATGCTTCATTCTTCAGTCAGGTGTGGATCCATGCACCTCAACAGGCAAGGGCACCAATCAACAGGTAAGGGCACGTTTTTGTGTGTCAAACGAAGGTGTCAGATTATGGAAGATTTGTTTGAGGGAACAAGTGGCGCTTCTGTGCAGATTAAAATACTGTCCAGCGTCTATTAGCAAGCCCAGGACACAAAAGCCTTCTTAACTGTTCCTGATGGTATGGAAAAATGAACTCTTAGAGTAACCCTTGTTACTCGCTTTCTCAACACAGGAATAGAAAGCAGCCACCGACAGAGCTAAGCCTTTTCTGTTTCTTGCTTTTTGGCCGCTGAAATGCAGGTGCAGTTCAGCTTAGCTTCTGCAACTCACCACCTCTCATGAGATACCATACCTTTGATGCATTTTTGGAGTTGTCAGAATGAGAATGCACATGCCTGTCCAATCAAAGTTCTGTGCTAGCACTAAATGAACTTAGCAACTCTGCAACTGCCCTACCTGCTCCAGGAATTCAAAAGCAGGTTCCAAACCAAGTATTTTATTGCAGCTATAATGAAAAGTGCTCATAAACTAGGCTTTGTCCTTGCTGACGCCTGTGGTTGCAATCCAATCCCTTGTCAACATTTCTTATTCATTGAAATGACAGCTGTGTTTAACTGCAAATCAAAATGGCTGCCCCCAGAAAATAAATATGGCAGCCTCCATAAAAATTTTCAGTACACGGAACACTGAGCGTGTCACAATGGAACCCTTCAGCATACATGGATGATGACATCACAATGGACCCTTGCTGTTTTCCTCCCTGGCAGCAGCCATGATGCTTCATTCTTCAGTCAGGTGTGGATCCATGCACCTCAACAGGCAAGGGCACCAATCAACAGGTAAGGGCACGTTTTTGTGTGTCAAACGAAGGTGTCAGATTATGGAAGATTTGTTTGAGGGAACAAGTGGCGCTTCTGTGCAGATTAAAATACTGTCCAGCGTCTATTAGCAAGCCCAGGACACAAAAGCCTTCTTAACTGTTCCTGATGGTATGGAAAATGAACTCTTAGAGTAACCCTTGTTACTCGCTTTCTCAACACAGGAATAGAAAGCGGCCACCGACAGAGCTAAGCCTTTTCTGTTTCTTGCTTTTTGGCCGCTGAAATGCAGGTGCAGTTCAGCTTAGCTTCTGCAACTCACCACCTCTCATGAGATACCATACCTTTTATGCATTTTTGGAGTTGGCAGAATGAGAATGCACATGCCTGTCCAATCAAAGTTCTGTGCTAGCACTAAATAAATTTAGCACCTCTGCAACTGCCCTACCTGCTCCAGGAATTCAAAAGCAGGTTCCAACCAAGTATTTTATTGCAGCTATAATGAAAAGTGCTCATAAACTAGGCTTTGTCCTTGCTGACGCCTGTTGTTGCAATCCAATCCCTTGTCAACATTTCTTATTCATTGAAATGACAGCTGTGTTTAACTGCAAATCAAAATGGCTGCCCCCAGAAAATAAATATGGCAGCCTCCATAAAAATTTCAGTACACGGAACACTGAGCGTGTCACAATGGAACCCTTCAGCATACATGGATGATGACATCACAATGGACCCTTGCTGTTTTCCTCCCTGGCAGCAGCCATGATGCTTCATTCTTCAGTCAGGTGTGGATCCATGCACCTCAACAGGCAAGGGCACCAATCAACAGGTAAGGGCACGTTTTTGTGTGTCAAACGAAGGTGTCAGATTATGGAAGATTTGTTTGAGGGAACAAGTGGCGCTTCTGTGCAGATTAAAATACTGTCCAGCGTCTATTAGCAAGCCCAGGACACAAAAGCCTTCTTAACTGTTCCTGATGGTATGGAAAATGAACTCTTAGAGTAACCCTTGTTACTCGCTTTCTCAACACAGGAATAGAAAGCGGCCACCGACAGAGCTAAGCCTTTTCTGTTTTTTGCTTTTTGGCTGCTGAAATGCAGGTGCAGTTCAGCTTAGCTTCTGCAAATCACCACCTCTCATGAGATACCATACCTTTTATGCATTTTTGGAGTTGGCAGAATGAGAATGCACATGCCTGTCCAATCAAAGTTCTGTGCTAGCACTAAATGAATTTAGCACCTCTGCAACTGCCCTACCTGCTCCAGGAATTCAAAAGCAGGTTCCAACCAAGTATTTTATTGCAGTTATAATGAAAAGTGCTCATAAACTAGGCTTTGTCCTTGCTGACGTCTGTTGTTGCAATCCAATCCCTTGTCAACATTTCTTATTCATTGAAATGACAGCTGTGTTTAACTGCAAATCAAAATGGCTGCCCCCAGAAAATAAATATGGCAGCCTCCATAAAATTTCAGTACACGGAACACTAAGCGTGTCACAATGGAACCCTTCAGCATACATGGATGATGACATCACAATGGACCCTTGCTGTTTTCTTCCCTGGCAGCAGCCATGATGCTTCATTCTTCAGTCAGGTGTGGATCCATGTACCTCAACAGGCAAGGGCACCAATCAACAGGTAAGGGCACGTTTTTGTGTGTCTACGAAGGTGTCAGATTATAGAAGATTTGTTTGAGGGAACAAGTGGCGCTTCTGTGCAGATTAAAATACTGTCCAGCGTCTATTAGCAAGCCCAAGACACAAAAGCCTTCTTAACTGTTCTTGATGTTATGGAAAAATGAACTCTTAGAGTAAACCTTGTTACTCGCTTTCTCAACACAGGAATAGAAAGCATCCACCGACAGAGCTAAGCCTTTTCTGTTTCTTGCTTTTTGGCCGCTGAAATGCAGGTGCAGTTCAGCTTAGCTTCTGCAACTCACCACCTCTCATGAGATACCATACCTTTGATGCATTTTTGGAGTTGGCAGAATGAGAATGCACATGCCTGTCCAATCAAAGTTCTGTGCTAGCACTAAATGAACTTAGCAACTCTGCAACTGCCCTACCTGCTCCAGGAATTCAAAAGCAGGTTCCAACCAAGTATTTTATTGCAGCTATAATGAAAAGTGCTCATAAACTAGGCTTTGTCCTTGCTGACGTCTGTTGTTGCAATCCAATCCCTTGTCAACATTTCTTATTCATTGAAATGACAGCTGTGTTTAACTGCAAATCAAAATGGCTGCCCCCAGAAAATAAATATGGCAGCCTCCATAAAAATTTCAGTACACGGAACACTGAGCGTGTCACAATGGAACCCTTCAGCATACATGGATGATGACATCACAATGGACCCTTGCTGTTTTCCTCCCTGGCAGCAGCCATGATGCTTCATTCTTCAGTCAGGTGTGGATCCATGCACCTCAACAGGCAAGGGCACCAATCAACAGGTAAGGGCACGTTTTTGTGTGTCAAACGAAGGTGTCAGATTATGGAAGATTTGTTTGAGGGAACAAGTGGCGCTTCTGTGCAGATTAAAATACTGTCCAGCGTCTATTAGCAAGCCCAGGACACAAAAGCCTCCTTAACTGTTCCTGATGGTATGGAAAAATGAACTCTTAGAGTAACCCTTGTTACTCGCTTTCTCAACACAGGAATAGAAAGCGGCCACTGACAGAGCTAAGCCTTTTCTGTTTCTTGCTTTTTGGCCGCTGAAATGCAGGTGCAGTTCAGCTTAGCTTCTGCAACTCACCACCTCACATGAGATACCATACCTTTTATGCATTTTTGGAGTTGTCAGAATGAGAATGCACATGCCTGTCCAATCAAGACTGCTGGTATCCAGGGAAACAGGGTGGGGTATCACCTTTAACTCCCGCTTGGCCCCTTCACCCAACCTTGACCTATAACAAAAACACTGACAACTGTGTCACTTTATTGCTGGATGGTGATCGGCCACAGCCTCTTTATTAAAGCGGCAAACCTTAATAAACCATAATATCATAGCGGTATGCCAAACGCCGGACTCCCAGCGGGCAAGTTAAACCGTAATCATCAAGAGCGGTATGCCGGCCGCTGGACTCCCAGCGGGCAATTACGCCATCTTGTACCACCATATCTCCGCTGCACCCAAATGCCGCCAGCTGTGACTTGATAAACTCGACCAGAATTCACGTATCTCAAAAGCCGTAATCATCAGAGCGATATCCAAACCTCTGGACTCCCAGCAGGGCTCCTAAAAATTGAAAAACAAAGCAGAATAAAACAAGTATCCATAACCGATCATAACCTTGTATCTTGACCAGTCTCCCAAGTATATCCACAAAGGGAGGGAGGGAGGGCCAATTTGCTTCCACTGGCAAGAGGAAGTGCCAGAATATGGAGTGAGTATATGCAGCCTCCAGGATTCTCTGCCCCGCCCACATCCTGTCTAAGGAGCTCCCCAGTGAATTAACCTCTTAATGGTCCTATTCTGCCATCTACTTTACCATTAACTCGAAGGGGCCAGCACCCTAAAGCCCTAAGGGGAAAAGGGGGAGGGGGGACCATCAGTCCCTGAGCACCCTCCTTATACAGTCGGGTGCTTGCCAGACTGCTGGTATCCAGGGAAACAGGGTGGGGTATCACCTTTAACTCCCGCTTGGCCCCTTCACCCAACCTTGACCTATAACAAAAACACTGACAACTGTGTCACTTTATTGCTGGATGGTGATCGGCCACAGCTTCTTTATTAAAGCGGCAAACCTTAATAAACCATAATATCATAGCGGTATGCCAAACGCCGGACTCCCAGCGGGCAAGTTAAACCGTAATCATCAAGAGCGGTATGCCGGCCGCTGGACTCCCAGCGGGCAATTACGCCATCTTGTACCACCATATCTCCGCTGCACCCAAATGCCGCCACGGAGGAGACCCGTTCTCCAACGGGCCCGACCACCACCCAGCAGAACCGAGTCTGTTGAAACTCCCCGACAGGCCGGGAAGTGTCCCGACTAACATTCAAGAGGAAAATGCCATCAAGTCCCATTAAAAACCAAGGCCAATAGGATAAATAGTTGTATATAATGAGGCATAGCTGCCCACGATGAGAACCAAGTCTAACCACTTTACCCATCATTGGTCAGACCACACATTGTAAGCTCCTGCGAGCAGGGCCCTCATTACTCTTGTTGTAATAATCAACTTGTCAGTTGCTATGTTATTTATGACCGTTTGTCCATGAACCCCTGAATTGGAAAGCGCTATGGAATATGTTAGTGCTATTTAAATATATATACATTTATTTTATTTTATTTTTTTTTTATAATTATTACTGTGTACAGTTCTGGACTCCTGTGCACAAGGCAGACATAGCAGAGCTAGAGAGGGTCTAAAGGAGGGCAACTAAAGTAATAACTGCAATGGGGCAACTACAGGACCCTAAAAGGTTATCAAAATGAGGGTTATTCATATTAGAAAAGACGACCGAGGGGAGATCTAATAACTATGTATAAATATATCAGGGGTAAGTACAGAGATCTCTCCCATCATCTATTTATCCCCAGGACTGTGACTGTGACGAGGGGACATCCTCTGCGTCTGGAGGAAAGAAGGTTTGTATATAGACAAAATAATTCTTCACGGCAAGAGCAGTGGGCTATGGAAATCCCTTCCCGAGGAAGTGGTGATGGTGAAGTCACCAAAAATGTTGAATCAAGTGGGGCCTGGATGTAACCCTGAGAGTAAAATATTACAGACCATAGCTACCAGAGAGGGGTCATTGATCCAAAGAACTGGAACTGCTACACTATATAGCTGAATTTTCCCGATCACGGTGACAAACCACAGCCCCTTGAGCTATACCTTTGTATTGTATACACAACGCCTTCCCATATATGGCCAGAACAACCCACCCGGGAGATGACAACCAACCACCCTCCTGAAAAGACAGGGATCATCGCATGTCAGCACATATGAGGTCCAGAGCTCCAGAATGACAAGGGGCAGTACCACAGCACGGGTATACCAACCACTTCCGGAAGAAGTTAAAATACCACCTGAAATCCCGGATCCCTTTGCCAAGACTGAACCAATCGAACCACCAGGAGCGCACACCGGGCCTGTGCTCCTGTCTCTCCATGGAGATATATATGAAAGGCCACCCATTCATCCACCAAACACCAAGAACCTGAAAGACAAAAAAAAATTAGCCCGAGCCTCAACATACAAAGAGGATCGTACAACCAGACCAGAAAAATTTAAACCAAAAAGTTATTTATGTATTTGTTTATTTCAAGTTCAAGGTAAATTACAAAACCCACTGAGGGGAAACATCCTGATGGGAAAAAGAATTGGATCCCCACCCTGTGTGAAGTCATAACCCACCGAACCGGCCAGACCGGACTGAAACCGGGCAAAGGGGAGGTACAACCCTTTCTATTAACTTGATCGTCATGTATAGACGGCTATAATCCCGACTACTATTAGCCCATAAAAAGATAACCACCCCCCAACGCAGTGCGGCCTCCTATGAAGAGACAAACACCCAGGAGAAAATACAAATCAGCCAGGACAGAAGTCTGAAGGAGACGGGACATGGCTATCCAGACTAAATGCCCCCTAACTATACCCGAATTGCTTACCTAACAACGGAACAGTACAGGCAAATGAACCTTGGAGGGGCACCTTGCCGACCAGTAAAGTCCAGTCAGGAGGATCAGTCAGAGTGCCTGACTCACATTAAAACCCAGATCCGAACGGGAATAAAAGGCTGCAGTTATTTATTTATTTTATTTATTTATTTTGTAACCCCATGAATTGTGCTTATATCAAGGCTCTCCTCTGAGCGACGTCCGCGAACAGACCTGGTTATCAGTTACTGGCTTACCATCTGATTATCCTGCGACTGCCAATTCCGCAACATTCACTCAGCTGGGGGAAGTCATGCGGCAGCAGTATACCGATACCGCCCTCCTGGCAACCACACCCACTGGCCAGAATAAAGTCTCTTGTACTGCTTACATCATATACATCTCCCTTGTATTCCGCTCAACTGGATCCCACAGAACTGTAACTCCTGAAACATTGAATCTAAGGCAAGTGCATTACCACCATGCTGCCAACCTGCATAGTAATGTTAGAATCTCAGCAGAAGTGCCCAGTTATCAACCATCCCAATGGAACCCGGGTCCGGTGGACCAGAACTGTAGTTTTCAGCAAGAGAAACAATGTAAATGTGGCTGTGTTGATATGAACTAACAACCATGTACATCAAGGAAGGTCCACAGCCCGACTAGAGGGATTAAGACTACTGTGACATGCCTCCGTACATATGAACCAACCATGTCAGATATGTCCCAATTGAAAGCCCAAATAGAACAAACACACAGCCTAGCGCTCGAAGGTAGGAGTATAACAGGAAGCACTGCTCTACACATATTTTGCATCGGATACACACCTAATTATAAAATCATTTATTACACAGAGGGCCTAAGCCTCACCCAAAAACAGCTGCAAGAAAACCCTCCGAAAGACCGGTGGGACAAGAACCGTTACATGGAGCATGAGGGTATCGGATACACAAAATGAAGAAACCAGCGACTAACGCACGACCCATTCTGACTCAACAAGATGTCTACACCATACAAATCAAGTACTCATTGCACTACATAGGACAACCACATCAGGAAACCTACCAGAACCAGGTAGGGGACCGAACACTTGCCACACCATATCAACCTGTGGCCTCACTGCTACACTACCCTGGAAAACCACATACTAAGCCCAACCGGTCCCGAAAAGGGGGGTCATGCTATTGTACTGCCGACGTCACAAAACCACCACTGACAGAGGGCTTTGCCTCTTTCTGTGATCGAGTAATCATTTATTATACAGTTACCATATATAAATATAATATATATATATACATATATATCTACAAACATATCCACACCCTTTTTTTTTTTTGGTACATGGTCGGGGAAAACCCCTTCTATAGGATATGGACACCCCAAGTGCTAAAACCGCAGTTGCACAAGCTCAGGTAAACCACGGCTGGGAAGCTCCCAGCTCAAACCTGTACCAACTAACATAAACCAAAGGAGTTTTAAAACCAGGAACAACAAACATAAACCAAGGCAGTATTAAAACCAGGAACAACTAACATAAACCAAGGGAGTATTAAAACCAGGAACAACTAACATAAACCACCAGGAATGCTACCCATAAGCTATTAGCGCCACAGAGCAACCAGCGCAACCGGAGGGGCGGGGGACCCCGTATCTACAAGTGCCCTTATAGCAAGGATTCTAATTCTGCACAAGACCAGACACCCCCCGTCCCCTAGAGCATCAGTACTCACCAGTTGTAGAAAGGAACGGCACCGCTGAAGGAGCGGGAACTGGAATGCCATCCTGGTGGGTCGCTGCAGCGACCATACCGAGAACCTTGGATAGATGGACAGGCACCAGCCTCTTACGGTTTCCGATCGCAACAGCAAAACCAGACTCCCCAGATGCGCCCGACATTCCGTCCGAAGACGACGGCTAGCGCCACCTGGAGGATCTGAGCGCCTACTTCACCCGGAAACCCTGGAACGGTTGTCGGGACTGGCGCAGGCGGTAACCATGGAGGCCACGCCCCGGCCCACCTGCGAGAAGGATAAAAACAGAGAGCCCTGCGCCTGCCTGCCTGAGGGTGGGGGTGTCATAAGGGTCTCAAACTGAGACCCGCAGTGCCCCATGTACTAAAAAGGGGCACAGACTGCATAAGCGGGGGAGCAGAAACCCCTGGAGGAAAGGTTACATAGGTGGGGGCACTGTAAACCAGGGGGTACGAGGGGCAGGTGAAGAGCTCTCCTGGGCCCCATATAGCAAACGGTCCCACATTAAGCGGTTCCCATTACAAGCGCCCAGTAAGCGCTGCTGGACTAAGGGGCCGGTGACACTAATCTGATATGGAGAAGGGGGGCAGAGGGATGCTAGGGCAGGTGAAGAGCTCCCACGGGGCCATATAGTAACAAGAGAACTCGCCTGCCCAGCGGTGCCCGTCACAAGCGCCCTGTAAGCACTGCAGGGGTAAGGGGGCAGGGCCAGGAGCAGTGACTAGCTCGCACCATGGAAGCTGAAGGACCCTGGCTGAAGCAGGGGGCTGCGGTGACCCCATGCTGCCCTACCTTAGTGGAAAGGGGGGTGCACAATAGGCTAAAATGCAGGGGGTGGGGTGGGGGTCGGAATTACTCAGTTAGTGAGGAGCTGTCCCACACCCCCTCATGGCTAACAATCCTGGCTGGCATGTGCAGCCCCAACACCCATGAAACAAAATGCTGCAGGGGAATGGCAGAGCCAAAACGCCCCGCAGCTCCACACCACTCACTAAGGCAGGCACAGGGAAGGAGGATGCCAGGGAGAGCTGAGGCTGCTCAAACTGAGCACAGCTATCCCTCATCCTGCCCATGAAACTCACCAGGAGGCAATTACAGGAAAAAACACCACCTGTGGCATCTTGGTGTGGACAGAGCAAAGGGTGCATACCACACCAATTTGCTTCCACTGGCAAGAGGAAGTGCCAGAATATGGAGTGAGTATATGCAGCCTCCAGGATTCTCTGCCCCGCCCACATCCTGTCTAAGGAGCTCCCCAGTGAATTAACCTCTTAATGGTCCTATTCTGCCATCTACTTTACCATTAACTCGAAGGGGCCAGCACCCTAAAGCCCTAAGGGGAAAAGGGGGGAGGGGGGGACCATCAGTCCCTGAGCACCCTCCTTATACAGTCGGGTACTTGCCAAGTTCTGTGCTAGCACTAAATGAACTTAGCAACTCTGCAACTGCCCTACCTGCTCCAGGAATTCAAAAGCAGGTTCCAACCAAGTATTTTATTGCAGCTATAATGAAAAGTGCTCATAAACTAGGCTTTGTCCTTGCTGACGTCTGTTGTTGCAATCCAATCCCTTGTCAACATTTCTTATTCATTGAAATGACAGCTGTGTTTAACTGCAAATCAAAATGGCTGCCCCCAGAAAATAAATATGGCAGCCTCCATAAAAATTTCAGTACACGGAACACTGAGCGTGTCACAATGGAACCCTTCAGCATACATGGATGATGACATCACAATGGACCCTTGCTGTTTTCCTCCCTGGCAGCAGCCATGATGCTTCATTTTTCAGTCAGGTGTGGATCCATGCACCTCAACAGGCAAGGGCACCAATCAACAGGTAAGGGCACGTTTTTGTGTGTCAAACGAAGGTGTCAGATTATGGAAGATTTGTTTGAGGGAACAAGCTAGGCGCTTCTGTGCAGATTGGAATACTGTCCAGCGCCTATTAGCAAGCCCAGGACACAAAAGCCTTCTTAACTGTTCCTGATGGTATGATAAAATGAACTCTTAGAGTAACCCTTGTTACTCGCTTTCTCAACACAGGAATAGAAAGCAGCCACCGACAGAGCTAAGCCTTTTCTGTTTCTTGCTTTTTGGCCGCTGAAATGCAGGTGCAGTTCAGCTTAGCTTCTGCAACTCACCACCTCTCATGAGATACCATACCTTTGATGCATTTTTGGAGTTGTCAGAATGAGAATGCACATGCCTGTCCAATCAAAGTTCTGTGCTAGCACTAAATGAACTTAGCAACTCTGCAACTGCCCTACCTGCTCCAGGAATTCAAAAGCAGGTTCCAACCAAGTATTTTATTGCAGCTATAATGAAAAGTGCTCATAAACTAGGCTTTGTCCTTGCTGACGTCTGTGGTTGCAATCCAATCCCTTGTCAACATTTCTTATTCATTGAAATGACAGCTGTGTTTAACTGCAAATCAAAATGGCTGCCCCCAGAAAATAAATATGGCAGCCTCCATAAAAATTTCAGTACAAGGAACACTGAGCGTGTCACAATGGAACCCTTCAGCATACATGGATGATGACATCACAATGGACCCTTGCTGTTTTCCTCCCTGGCAGCAGCCATGATGCTTCATTCTTCAGTCAGGTGTGGATCCATGCACCTCAACAGGCAAGGGCACCAATCAACAGGTAAGGGCACGTTTTTGTGTGTCAAACGAAGGTGTCAGATTATGGAAGATTTGTTTGAGGGAACAAGTGGCGCTTCTGTGCAGATTAAAATACTGTCCAGCGTCTATTAGCAAGCCCAGGACACAAAAGCCTTCTTAACTGTTCCTGATGGTATGGAAAAATGAACTCTTAGAGTAACCCTTGTTACTCGCTTTCTCAACACAGGAATAGAAAGCGGCCACCGACAGAGCTAAGCCTTTTCTGTTTCTTGCTTTTTGGCCGCTGAAATGCAGGTGCAGTTCAGCTTAGCTTCTGCAACTCACCACCTCTCATGAGATACCATACCTTTTATGCATTTTTGGAGTTGGCAGAATGAGAATGCACATGCCTGTCCAATCAAAGTTCTGTGCTAGCACTAAATGAACTTAGCAACTCTGCAACTGCCCTACCTGCTCCAGGAATTCAAAAGCAGGTTCCAACCAAGTATTTTATTGCAGCTATAATGAAAAGTGCTCATAAACTAGGCTTTGTCCTTGCTGACGTCTGTGGTTGCAATCCAATCCCTTGTCAACATTTCTTATTCATTGAAATGACAGCTGTGTTTAACTGCAAATCAAAATGGCTGCCCCCAGAAAATAAATATGGCAGCCTCCATAAAAATTTCAGTACAAGGAACACTGAGCGTGTCACAATGGAACCCTTCAGCATACATGGATGATGACATCACAATGGACCCTTGCTGTTTTCCTCCCTGGCAGCAGCCATGATGCTTCATTCTTCAGTCAGGTGTGGATCCATGCACCTCAACAGGCAAGGGCACCAATCAACAGGTAAGGGCACGTTTTTGTGTGTCAAACGAAGGTGTCAGATTATGGAAGATTTGTTTGAGGGAACAAGTGGCGCTTCTGTGCAGATTAAAATACTGTCCAGCGTCTATTAGCAAGCCCAGGACACAAAAGCCTTCTTAACTGTTCCTGATGGTATGGAAAATGAACTCTTAGAGTAACCCTTGTTACTCGCTTCTCAACACAGGAATAGAAAGCGGCCACCGACAGAGCTAAGCCTTTTCTGTTTCTTGCTTTTTGGCCGCTGAAATGCAGGTGCAGTTCAGCTTAGCTTCTGCAACTCACCACCTCTCATGAGATACCATACCTTTTATGCATTTTTGGAGTTGGCAGAATGAGAATGCACATGCCTGTCCAATCAAAGTTCTGTGCTAGCACTAAATGAATTTAGCACCTCTGCAACTGCCCTACCTGCTCCAGGAATTCAAAAGCAGGTTCCAACCAAGTATTTTATTGCAGCTATAATGAAAAGTGCTCATAAACTAGGCTTTGTCCTTGCTGACGTCTGTGGTTGCAATCCAATCCCTTGTCAACATTTCTTATTCATTGAAATGACAGCTGTGTTTAACTGCAAATCAAAATGGCTGCCCCCAGAAAATAAATATGGCAGCCTCCATAAAAATTTCAGTACACGGAACACTGAGCGTGTCACAATGGAACCCTTCAGCATACATGGATGATGACATCACAATGGACCCTTGCTGTTTTCCTCCCTGGCAGCAGCCATGATGCTTCATTCTTCAGTCAGGTGTGGATCCATGCACCTCAACAGGCAAGGGCACCAATCAACAGGTAAGGGCACGTTTTTTGTGTGTCAAACGAAGGTGTCAGATTATGGAAGATTTGTTTGAGGGAACAAGTGGCGCTTCTGTGCAGATTAAAATACTGTCCAGCGTCTATTAGCAAGCCCAGGACACAAAAGCCTTCTTAACTGTTCCTGATGGTATGGAAAATGAACTCTTAGAGTAACCCTTGTTACTCGCTTCTCAACACAGGAATAGAAAGCGGCCACCGACAGAGCTAAGCCTTTTCTGTTTCTTGCTTTTTGGCCGCTGAAATGCAGGTGCAGTTCAGCTTAGCTTCTGCAACTCACCACCTCTCATGAGATACCATACCTTTATGCATTTTTGGAGTTGGCAGAATGAGAATGCACATGCCTGTCCAATCAAAGTTCTGTGCTAGCACTAAATGAATTTAGCACCTCTGCAACTGCCCTACCTGCTCCAGGAATTCAAAAGCAGGTTCCAAACCAAGTATTTTATTGCAGCTATAATGAAAAGTGCTCATAAACTAGGCTTTGTCCTTGCTGACGCCTGTGGTTGCAATCCAACCCTTGTCAACATTTCTTATTCATTGAAATGACAGCTGTGTTTAACTGCAAATCAAAATGGCTGCCCCAGAAAATAAATATGGCAGCCTCCATAAAAATTTCAGTACACGGAACACTGAGCGTGTCACAATGGAACCCTTCAGCATACATGGATGATGACATCACAATGGACCCTTGCTGTTTTCCTCCCTGGCAGCAGCCATGATGCTTCATTCTTCAGTCAGGTGTGGATCCATGCACCTCAACAGGCAAGGGCACCAATCAACAGGTAAGGGCACATTTTTGTGTGTCAAACGAAGGTGTCAGATTATGGAAGATTTGTTTGAGGGAACAAGTGGCGCTTCTGTGCAGATTAAAATACTGTCCAGCGCCTATTAGCAAGCCCAGGACACAAAAGCCTTCTTAACTGTTCCTGATGGTATGGAAAAATGAACTCTTAGAGTAACCCTTGTTACTCGCTTTCTCAACACAGGAATAGAAAGCAGCCACCGACAGAGCTAAGCCTTTTCTGTTTCTTGCTTTTTGGCCGCTGAAATGCAGGTGCAGTTCAGCTTAGCTTCTGCAACTCACCACCTCTCATGAGATACCATACCTTTGATGCATTTTTGGAGTTGTCAGAATGAGAATGCACATGCCTGTCCAATCAAAGTTCTGTGCTAGCACTAAATGAACTTAGCAACTCTGCAACTGCCCTACCTGCTCCAGGAATTCAAAAGCAGGTTCCAACCAAGTATTTTATTGCAGCTATAATGAAAAGTGCTCATAAACTAGGCTTTGTCCTTGCTGACGTCTGTGGTTGCAATCCAATCCCTTGTCAACATTTCTTATTCATTGAAATGACAGCTGTGTTTAACTGCAAATCAAAATGGCTGCCCCCAGAAAATAAATATGGCAGCCTCCATAAAAATTTCAGTACACGGAACACTGAGCGTGTCACAATGGAACCCTTCAGCATACATGGATGATGACATCACAATGGACCCTTGCTGTTTTCCTCCCTGGCAGCAGCCATGATGCTTCATTCTTCAGTCAGGTGTGGATCCATGCACCTCAACAGGCAAGGGCACCAATCAACAGGTAAGGGCACGTTTTTGTGTGTCAAACGAAGGTGTCAGATTATGGAAGATTTGTTTGAGGGAACAAGTGGCGCTTCTGTGCAGATTAAAATACTGTCCAGCGCCTATTAGCAAGCCCAGGACACAAAAGCCTTCTTAACTGTTCCTGATGGTATGGAAAATGAACTCTTAGAGTAACCCTTGTTACTCGCTTCTCAACACAGGAATAGAAAGCGGCCACCGACAGAGCTAAGCCTTTTCTGTTTCTTGCTTTTTGGCCGCTGAAATGCAGGTGCAGTTCAGCTTAGCTTCTGCAACTCACCACCTCTCATGAGATACCATACCTTTTATGCATTTTTGGAGTTGGCAGAATGAGAATGCACATGCCTGTCCAATCAAAGTTCTGTGCTAGCACTAAATGAATTTAGCACCTCTGCAACTGCCCTACCTGCTCCAGGAATTCAAAAGCAGGTTCCAACCAAGTATTTTATTGCAGCTATAATGAAAAGTGCTCATAAACTAGGCTTTGTCCTTGCTGACGCCTGTGGTTGCAATCCAATCCCTTGTCAACATTTCTTATTCATTGAAATGACAGCTGTGTTTAACTGCAAATCAAAATGGCTGCCCCCAGAAAATAAATATGGCAGCCTCCATAAAAATTTCAGTACACGGAACACTGAGCGTGTCACAATGGAACCCTTCAGCATACATGGATGATGACATCACAATGGACCCTTGCTGTTTTCCTCCCTGGCAGCAGCCATGATGCTTCATTCTTCAGTCAGGTGTGGATCCATGCACCTCAACAGGCAAGGGCACCAATCAACAGGTAAGGGCACGTTTTTGTGTGTCAAACGAAGGTGTCAGATTATGGAAGATTTGTTTGAGGGAACAAGTGGCGCTTCTGTGCAGATTAAAATACTGTCCAGCGTCTATTAGCAAGCCCAGGACACAAAAGCCTTCTTAACTGTTCCTGATGGTATGGAAAATGAACTCTTAGAGTAACCCTTGTTACTCGCTTCTCAACACAGGAATAGAAAGCGGCCACCGACAGAGCTAAGCCTTTTCTGTTTCTTGCTTTTTGGCCGCTGAAATGCAGGTGCAGTTCAGCTTAGCTTCTGCAACTCACCACCTCTCATGAGATACCATACCTTTTATGCATTTTTGGAGTTGGCAGAATGAGAATGCACATGCCTGTCCAATCAAAGTTCTGTGCTAGCACTAAATGAATTTAGCACCTCTGCAACTGCCCTACCTGCTCCAGGAATTCAAAAGCAGGTTCCAACCAAGTATTTTATTGCAGCTATAATGAAAAGTGCTCATAAACTAGGCTTTGTCCTTGCTGACGCCTGTGGTTGCAATCCAATCCCTTGTCAACATTTCTTATTCATTGAAATGACAGCTGTGTTTAACTGCAAATCAAAATGGCTGCCCCCAGAAAATAAATATGGCAGCCTCCATAAAAATTTCAGTACACGGAACACTGAGCGTGTCACAATGGAACCCTTCAGCATACATGGATGATGACATCACAATGGACCCTTGCTGTTTTCCTCCCTGGCAGCAGCCATGATGCTTCATTCTTCAGTCAGGTGTGGATCCATGCACCTCAACAGGCAAGGGCACCAATCAACAGGTAAGGGCACGTTTTTGTGTGTCAAACGAAGGTGTCAGATTATGGAAGATTTGTTTGAGGGAACAAGTGGCGCTTCTGTGCAGATTAAAATACTGTCCAGCGTCTATTAGCAAGCCCAGGACACAAAAGCCTTCTTAACTGTTCCTGATGGTATGGAAAATGAACTCTTAGAGTAACCCTTGTTACTCGCTTCTCAACACAGGAATAGAAAGCAGCCACCGACAGAGCTAAGCCTTTTCTGTTTCTTGCTTTTGGCCGCTGAAATGCAGGTGCAGTTCAGCTTAGCTTCTGCAACTCACCACCTCTCATGAGATACCATACCTTTTATGCATTTTTGGAGTTGGCAGAATGAGAATGCACATGCCTGTCCAATCAAAGTTCTGTGCTAGCACTAAATGAATTTAGCACCTCTGCAACTGCCCTACCTGCTCCAGGAATTCAAAAGCAGGTTCCAACCAAGTATTTTATTGCAGCTATAATGAAAAGTGCTCATAAACTAGGCTTTGTCCTTGCTGACGTCTGTGGTTGCAATCCAACCCTTTGTCAACATTTCTTATTCATTGAAATGACAGCTGTGTTTAACTGTAAATCAAAATGGCTGCCGCCAGAAAATAAATATGGCAGCCTCCATAAAAGTTTCAGTACACAGAACACTTAGC
>JAKVIS010002210.1:0-24774 GCA_033119425.1 Bufotes viridis | reverse complement strand
CGCCGTGCAATTTACTGTCACACCCGATATGAGTGGTATTTTCTGTAGTACTATTCTCATCAGTTTAATCCCTCTAACGTCCCCAATCTGGGGGCCATTTATTGAATAGATTTTTCGAACGGGGAGATGGTTAAAAACGCTGGCTCTCTCCACTCTGTTTTAAACCACGGTCACTGCGTCTGCGCCGTGCAATTTACTGTCACACCCGATATGAGTGGTATTTTCTGTAGTACTATTCTCATCAGTTTAATCCCTCTAACGTCCCCGACTCCCCAATCTGGGGGCCATTTATTAAATAGATTTTTTGAACGGGGAGATGGTTAAAAAACGCTGGCTCCCTCCACTGATATGAGTGGTATTTTCTGTAGTATTATTCTCATCAGTTTAATCCCTGTTACGTCCCATATCAGGGATTGCCTTTTGTGAAAAAAATTTTAGGCCGGGTACCTTCGACTGCCTTCACAGTGACAGACCAAACTCTCGTACACTAAACTGAATTGATTTCAGGAACCGGGAGATGGAAAAAGCAGCTTGGTCGGTCCTCTTACTCCCAAATTGGGGCACTGCGCGTGGCACAGAGCAATGTGCTGTGACACCCTATATGAGTGGTGTCTTAACTAGTACTATTGCTATCAGTTTAATCCCTGTTACGGACCCTATCCGGTCGAATTGATTAACCATTGTCGAATCCCCCATTGACATCCCCTTATAAGCTGTGTAAAGCATATTTTTTAGTTTGGTTTTGAACTGCTGCATCCTTTCCGACTTTCGGTAATTTGGTAACATTTCTGCCACTTTCTGCTTATACCGGGGTCTAGTAGCGTGGCCACCCGATCGCTTTTGGTCTGATCATAATGAAGCAACGGCCTTATCATCTGGGGTGTGGCAACATTGCCAACACACTTATAGAGGTGATGATGATTGCTTCATTGTGATACGCAAGCCCCTTCACCACAACAAGGTAACGATCACGAAGGGGAATTGACACTTGTATGTGCCTTTTTTTTTGGTTTGTTTTTGCAGCCACAGTGCTGCACCATAGGACAGAAAAATTAGGCATGTACACATGCCTGAAAAATAATGGCACTGTTGCAGCCGCTATTGTAGCAGCGGCCGGAAAATTTATGTTTTCCAGGCAGAAAAGTGACTAAAACATTGCGGCTTGAACCCTAGTTGGTGGTGGAGAATTCACGAAAGTCATCCGGTATGCAGACATTAAATACAGCAGCGTGGGGGACCATTTTAAGGCCATGGCATGTAATCAGGCCTTTGTTAGTCAAACGTATCCCCCACTGTCAGTCCCTTCGGGATCCATGCCTCATTCATCTTTATGAAGGTGAGGTAATCAACACTTTTTTGACCGAGGCGACTTCTCTTGTCAGTGACAATGCCTCCTGCTGCACTGAAGGTCCTTTCTGACAGGACACTTGAAGCAGGGCAGGCCAGAAGTTCTATCGCAAACTGGGATAGCTCAGGCCACAGGTCAAGCCTGCACACCCAGTAGTGAAGGGGTTCATTGCTCCTCAGAGTGTCGATATCTGCTGTTAAGGCGAGGTAGTCTGCTACCTGTCGGTCGAGTCGTTCTCTAAGGCTGGATCCCGAAGGGCTGTGGCGATGAGTAGGACTGAAAAAGCTCCGCATGTCCTCCATCAACAACACATCTGTAAATCGTCCAGTCCTTGCCGCCGTGGTAGGAGGAGGATTACACTCACCTCTTCCCCTGTTAGATTCCCGTTGTGCTGTGACATCCCCTTATAAGCTGTGTAAAGCATATTTTTTAGTTTGGTTTTGAACTGCTGCATCCTTTCCGACTTTCGGTAATTTGGTAACATTTCTGCCACTTTCTGCTTATACCGGGGTCTAGTAGCGTGGCCACCCAGTACAGATCGTTCTCCTTTATCCTTTTTATACGTGGGTCCCTCAACAGACATGACAGCATGAAAGACCCCATTTGAACAAGGTTGATGCAGAGCTACTCATTTCCCGCTCTCGCCCTCACTGATGTCATTGACGGTCTGTTCTTCCCCCAGCCACGTACAACACCATGGGTCCCAGATAGGTGACAACAACGAGCACCCTGGGGTGCCTGCTGTGGTTGGTCTTCCTCCTCCTCAAAGCCACCACATTCCTCCTCTGACTCCTCTTCCTCATACTCCTCTTCCAGCGTTGCTGCAGGTCCGGCAAGCGATGATGACAAGGCTGTTTCTGGTGGTGATGGTGACCACAACTCTTCCTCTTCCTCTTCACGCTCATCTACAGCCTGATCCAGAACTCTTCGCAGGGCACGCTCCAGGAAGAAAACAAATGGGATGAGGTCGCTGATGGTGCCTTCGGTGCGACTGACTAGGTTTGTCACCTCCTCAAAAGGACGCATAAGCCTACAGGCATTGCGCATGAGTGTCCAGTAACGTGGCAAAAGATTCCCAGCTCCGCAGAGGCTGTCCTAGCACCCCGGTCATACAAATACTGCTGACGGCTTTTTCTTGTTGGAGCAGGCGGTCGAACATTAGGAGTGTTGAATTCCAACGTGTCGGGCTGTCGCATATCAAGCGCCTCACTGGCATGTTGTTTCGCCGCTGAATATCGGAAAAGTGCGCCATGGCCGTGTAGGAACGCCTGAAATGGCCACACACCTTCCTGGCCTGCTTGAGGACGCCCTGTAAGCCTGGGTACTTAGACACAAAACGTTGTACGATGAGATTCAACACATGTGCCATGCACGGCACATGTGACAACTTGCCCAAATTTAATGCCGCCAACAGATTGCTTCCATTGTCACACACCACTTTGCCGATCTCCAGTTGGTGCGGGGTCAGCCACTGATCCACCTGTGCGCTCAGGGCGGACAGGAGTGCTGGTCCTGTGTGGCTCTCTGCTTTCAGGCAAGTCAACCCCAAGATAGCGTGACACTGTCGTATCCGGGATGTGGAATAGCCCCTGGGGAGCTGGGGGAATCAGTTGATGTGCAGCCAGACGCCGCAGCAGAAGAGGACTCAGCCGAGGAGGATATTGAAGAGGATGGAGTAGGAGTAGAGGAGGTGGCAGTAGGTCTGCCTGCAAGTCGTGGTGGTGTCACCAACTCCGCTGCGGAGCCACGCATTCCATGCTTGTCAGCCGTCAGCAGGTTGACCCAATGCGCAGTATACGTGATATACCTGCCCTGACCGTGCTTTGCAGACCAGGTATCAGTGGTCAGATGGACCCTTGCCCCAACACTGTATGCCAGAGATGCCATGACTTCCTTTTCAATGACATGGTAGAGGTTTGGGATTGCCTTTTTGAAAAAAAATTTCGTCCGGGTACCTTCCACTGTGGTGTCCCAATAGCGACAAATTTTTTGAAGGCCTCAGACTCTACCAGCTGGTATGGTAAAAGCTGGCGGGCTAAGAGTTCCGTCAAGCCAGCTGTCAGTCGCCGGCAAGGGGTGACTTTGTGACATTGGCTTCTTATGCTCAAACATGTCCTTGACAGACACCTGACTGTGGGCAGATGAGCAGGAACTGCTGAAGGTGAGAGATGGAGTGGCGGGTGGTTGAGAGGGGGCAGGGAGGACAGCAGTGGTTGACGTGGCTGAAGATGCTGGACCAGGAGGAGCATGGTGGCTTTGAGTTTGTGTGCTGCTTGTACTCATGTGTTGATCCCATAGGCGTTTGTGATGTGAGATCATGTGCCTTCGCAAAGCAGTTGTACCAAGGTGGGTGTTGGACTTCCCACGACTCAGTTTCTTTTGGCACAGGTTGCAAATGGCATTGCTTTTATCAGAGGCAGACACACACAAAAATGCCACACTGCTGAGCTTTGCAATGACGGCATTCTAGTGGTGGCAACAGCATGCGTTGACTGGCGTGCTGTCTGGCTGACCCCAGGTGCCGATACATGCTGTCTGACTGTGCCACTAACTCCTTGCGACGACCTCCCCTGCTTCCAACTCGTCTCCTCATTCTCTCTGTCTCCCTTTCAGAACTTTCCCCTCTTCTTCTCTTCGAGCAGGCACCCACGTGGCATCCGTGGACACATCGTCATCATCAACCGCTTCACTTGTATCTGACACCTCAGCAAAGGAAGCAGCAGCGGGTACAACATCATCATCATCATCATCACACTGTACGTCCATGTGTGTAATCCTGCCTGACTGAGACATATCCCCGTAATCTACATCATCTGGCAATACGGTTGCGCATCACTAATTGCATCCAACTGATGTGTAAATAACTCCTCTGACGGATCAAGTGAAGCGGCTGTGGTGGCTGTGGTGGTAGTGGTGGTGGTGGCGACGGGCGGGTGCGTGGTAACTTGAGAGCAGGTGACCGAAGCTGAGCTGGAGGAGGATGGTGCGTCAAGGTTCTTAGCGGAAGCTGTTGAAGATTGGGTGTCCTGTCTAAGCCAGTCAACTACGTCCTCTGAATTTTTCGGGTTCAGGGTACGTGGCCTCTGAAAACTGGGCATTATTCCAGGGACAGTGGAAATCACAGCACCACGACCACGACGGACTCCCTGCGGGGTGGCCTGCCTCTGCCTGTCATTTTTTTAGATAAGTGGTACTACGCTGCTAGGTACTGTGCCACCCGGTATGAGTGGTTGGCACTGGCAGTGGGCACACTACAGTCTGTGGAAGTGGGCCTGACACACACTGGCAGCAGGCAAGCAACTGAATTTAGACTACTGTCTAAAAATTAAATGCCTTATTTATCGGCAAGCTACTGTGCCACCCGGTATCAGTGGTTGGCACTGGCAGTGGGCACACTACAGTCAGTGGAAGAGGGCCTGACACACACTGGCAGCAGGCAAGCAACTGAATTTAGACTACTGTCTAAAATTAAATGCCTAATTTATCGGCAAGCTACTGTGCCACCCGGTATCAGTGGTTGGCACTGGCAGTGGGCACACTACAGTCAGTGGAAGCGGGCCTGACACACACTGGCAGCAGGCAAGCAACTGAATTTAGACTACTGTCTAAAAATTAAATGCCTTATTTATCGGCAAGCTACTGTGCCACCCGGTATCAGTGGTTGGCACTGGCAGTGGGCACACTACAGTCTGTGGAGGTGGGCCTGACACACACTGGCAGCAGGCAAGCAACTGAATTTAGACTACTGTCTAAAAATTAAATGCCTTATTTATCGGCAAGCTACTGTGCCACCCGGTATCAGTGGTTGGCACTGGCAGTGGGCACACTACAGTCAGTGGAAGAGGGCCTGACACACACTGGCAGCAGGCAAGCAACTGAATTTAGACTACTGTCTAAAAATTAAATGCCTTATTTATCGGCAAGCTACTGTGCCACCCGGTATCAGTGGTTGGCACTGGCAGTGGGCACACTACAGTCAGTGGAAGAGGGCCTGACACACACTGGCAGCAGGCAAGCAACTGAATTTAGACTACTGTCTAAAAATTAAATGCCTTATTTATCGGCAAGCTACTGTGCCACCCGGTATCAGTGGTTGGCACTGGCAGTGGGCACACTACAGTCTGTGGAGGTGGGCCTGACACACACTGGCAGCAGGCAAGCAACTGAATTTAGACTACTGTCTAAAAATTAAATGCCTTATTTATCGGCAAGCTACTGTGCCACCCGGTATCAGTGGTTGGCACTGGCAGTGGGCACACTACAGTCAGTGGAAGAGGGCCTGACACACACTGGCAGCAGGCAAGCAACTGAATTTAGACTACTGTCTAAAAATTAAATGCCTAATTTATCGGCAAGCTACTGTGCCACCCGGTATCAGTGGTTGGCACTGGCAGTGGGCACACTACAGTCAGTGGAAGAGGGCCTGACACACACTGGCAGCAGGCAAGCAACTGAATTTAGACTACTGTCTAAAAATTAAATGCCTTATTTATCGGCAAGCTACTGTGCCACCCGGTATCAGTGGTTGGCAGTGGGCACACTACAGTCAGTGGAAGTCAGCCTGACACACACTAGCAGCAGGCAAGCAACTGAAATTACACTAAAGTGTAAAAATCAAATGCCTTTTTTTGATGCAAAGTACTGTGCCACACGGGATGACAGGGGTGGGCACTGGCAGTGGGCACACTACAGTCAGTTGAAGTCGGCCTGACACACACTAGCAGCAGGCAAGCAGCTGAAATTACACTAAAGTGTAAAAATTAAATGCCTTTTTTTATGCAAAGTCCTGTGCCAGCCGGTATGAGTGGTGGACACTGGCAGTGGGCACACTACAGTCAGTGGAAGTCAGCCTGACACACACTGGCAGGCAACTAACCTTAGATTAAAGTGTAAAAATTAAGTGCCTTTTTTTAAGCAAAGTCCTGTGCCACACGGGATGACAGGGGTGGGCACTGGCAGTGGGCACACTACAGTCAGTTGAAGTCGGCCTGACACACACTAGCAGCAGGCAAGCAGCTGAAATTACACTAAAGTGTAAAAATTAAATGCCTTTTTATGCAAAGTCCTGTGCCAGCCGGTATAAGTGGTGGACACTGGCAGTGGGCACACTACAGTCAGTGGAAGTCGGCCTGACACACACTAGCAGCAGGCAAGCAGCTGAAATTACACTAAAGTGTAAAAATTAAATGCCTTTTTATGCAAAGTCCTGTGCCAGCCGGTATGAGTGGTGGACACTGGCAGTGGGCACACTACAGTCAGTGGAAGTCAGCCTGACACACACTGGCAGGCAACTAACCTTAGATTAAAGTGTAAAAATTAAGTGCCTTTTTTTAAGCAAAGTCCTGTGCCACACGGGATGACAGGGGTGGGCACTGGCAGTGGGCACACTACAGTCAGTTGAAGTCGGCCTGACACACACTAGCAGCAGGCAAGCAGCTGAAATTACACTAAAGTGTAAAAATTAAATGCCTTTTTTATGCAAAGTCCTGTGCCAGCCGGTATGAGTGGTGGACACTGGCAGTGGGCACACTACAGTCAGTGGAAGTCAGCCTGTCACACACTGGCAGGCAACTAACCTTAGATTAAAGTGTAAAAATGAAGTGCCTTTTTTAAGCAAAGTCCTGTGCCACACGGGATGACAGGGGTGGAGCACTGGCAGTGGGCACACTACAGTCAGTTGAAGTCGGCCTGACACACACTAGCAGCAGGCAAGCAGCTGAAATTACACTAAAGTGTAAAAATTAAATGCCTTTTTATGCAAAGTCCTGTGCCAGCCGGTATGAGTGGTGGGCACTGGCAGTGGGCACACTACAGTCAGTGGAAGTCAGCCTGACACACACTGGCAGGCAACTAACCTTAGATTAAAGTGTAAAAATTAAATGCCTTTTTTTGATGCAAAGTCCTGTGCCACATGGGATGACAGGGGTGGGCACTGGCAGTGGGCACACTACAGTCTGTGGGCCTGCAGCTCCTCACACACAGGCAGGCCCGGCAACTGCAATATGTATATAAAGGAAAAAAAAAAGCAGACTAATGTTGCAGCCCTACAAAGGGCTTTTTGGGGTGCTGTCAGGACGCTGTCCTTACAGCAGAGATCAGATGAGTCTTTCAGGACTGGAGTGGACACTGAATTCACTAGCCTAGCTATCAATTTCCCAATTAAATCAGCAGCTACTACACTCTCCTTCCTCTCACTAAGACTGCAGCTTCAGAATGAATCTAAAATGGATGCTGTGCAGGAGGTGGGAGGGTCTGGGAGGGAGGGTATGCTGCTGATTGGCTGGAATGTGTCTGCTGACTGTGAGGTACAGGGTCAAAGTTTGCTCAATGATGATGTATAGGGGGCGGACCGAACATCGCATATGTTCGCCCGGCAGAGGCGAACGCGAACAAGCTATGTTCGCCGGGAACTGTTCGCCGGCGGATAGTTCGGGCCATCTCTAATCATGACAGGCTATATTCTAACATGATTCTAATAAATATAAACCACACTATTTTGGACCCTTTTTGAATAGGTGGATAGACACTTTTGTAAGCTAATTTTAATGTTTTCAGTTTGAATTCTAAGTATATAAATGTAATCTGTCAAACTAAATGAGGCCTTATCCAAACAAATGTAACTGTGTACAATTGTTGAAAAATCCAGGGCATGCTTCAGTTTGGTCCTTTTCTCATAGAACACAGACCTGGAGATCTTTAGATACAGTTGCTGATACATGGTGGTTCTCTCCTGTTTTCTTCATAGGAGAAATTTGAATTATCAGCGGGTGAGCAGAGAGGAACTCTTCTTTTTTTTTAGAAACAGCCATTTTTATACATAATAATATCCACAATAATTATTTATTTTTCTTACTTTACACCCAACCCAAAACCATCATCATCTCTCACCTCCATTGCAATGAGTCTCCAATCCCTACCATACGGGGATAAAGAGGGGGATTGAGGGAGAATTAAAATTTCCAAACACCCCATATCCTCATCGATTGTTCCTCATTATTCCTTTGTTTATACAATATCCTCTCATATCTTTTAATCCTATTGACCAATTTTAGCCACATAGTCACACTTAGAGTATTCTGTGAAAACCAGACCCGTATAACCAAGAGTCTGGCCAAAAACATTATTTTTATCAGAAGACTCTTTTTATACTTTTGGCAGTTTACCTTAGAAAGATCACTCAGTATACAACATTCCACCATAGAGGGAATCACTACTTTCAATTTTTGGGTAATAACATTTCCAATTGCTCCCCAGAACGCCAGAACATATGCAAAAAATCAGCCCCAGATGCATCACACCGTGGACAATTAGAAGTGTTTCTTAGTGCACATTTATTCAACCATATTGGTGTAACATAAATTCTGTGTAGAATAATAAATTGAACCAACACGTGATTAACATTGTGATCTTAAATTAGACAATATATTCCCCCAGTCGACTAATTCTATCCCTGGATAATCAGCTCCCCATGCCCTTTGTCCAGGGGAACATACAGTATATTATTAAACAGTGCTTTAAGTTATAATTAATATAATTGAGCAATCTTCACCTCGTGATGCAAATTCCCCATTAATTAATTTAAAGATATAGAAGTATCTATATCAAGCACAAATATTCTCTTAACGCTAGAAAGTGCCAAACGTAACTGAAAATACCTAAAACCACGACTCTTCTTAGGTAGTTTGTGACTTTTTTCCCATCATGGGCTGGGATAATTATATAGCAAATTCTTGGCAATCATTTACTATTAACTCCTGAGTGACAGATAGCTGAAATTAGGGTCTGTCACTACTTTATGTTGCCCTCAGTGGGGGCAGCATAAAGTCTGATGACGAATACCCTTTACTGAAAGAGGAAAACTATTAAGCAAATATTTAAAGTTTAGAACCTTTCAGTGTAATGTTAAACAAAAAGGTAGAAACGTTGCAATCCCATAATCCCGTGTGCATCCTTTTTCTCTTGTTTCTGGCCTCTAGGTCTTCATCTTACAGTTCCATTCCAGTCCTGAACTCAGTTCCAGAGTGCCTCCCTAGATTTTGTCTAATGTGCAATTTAAGAGGTTTTTGCAAGAAGTCCACTTAAGTGCAAGATTCTAGAAATTCTAACCAGGGGTGTTAGTGGTTCTACAAAAAAGATTGTTACAACGTATTTCTAATTGTTTTGAAAGCACATGGCTGTCTCTAACTGCTGATCAACTGTAATTGCTTTAATGCAAATAATTTAAATTTGACATACTCTTTAAAGTCACAGTTTATAAGTTTAGATTTTTACCTAAAATGTGATACACTTTACCCATGGCTATCATGGAAAATCATACAGATGGGAGGTTTTTCAGGCACTGTACTTGAAATATGGTGCATTGATCTGGGTCTCCTATGATAATTATGAATTACATGAGTTGAATAAGATCAGAAATAGTTTTCCCCTAAAAAGTACAACTTTTGTAAATTAACTCCCTAACCCCCTAACAATGACATCAAAATTGCAAAATAAAACTTCTGAAAAGGTCATTTTTTAATTGTATATTTAATTGTATATTTTGAATTTATCCCTTAAATTTATACAATTGTATTCAGAAAGTCTTCAGACCCTTTAACTTTTTTCACATTTTCTTATGTTCTGGCCTTGTGCTAAAAAATTTTAAAAAAAGTTTTTATTTTTCCTCATTATTCCGCAGTCAAATAAAAAACAGAATGATTTGAATTCTTTGCTAATTTATTAAAAAAAGGATATACTAAAATATTGCATTGACATAAGTAGTCAGACACTTTAATCATTACTTATCGTAATTCAAGCACCTTTGGCAGCCATTACAGCCTGTAGTCTTTTTTGGTATAATGCCATAAGGTTTGTTCACCTGGATTTAGGAATTTTCTGTAATTCTTCTTCAGGCTCATGTATCTTTTACTGGGGAGAAGTTTCTTTCTATTCACACTTCCACAAATCCCAGGTAGAGTGTTGCATGGTGGTTGACCTTCTGTAAGTTTCTTCCATTTGTGCACATGATATTTGGAGCTCAGCCAGAGTGACCATTGGGTTACCAAGGCCCTCCTCCTCCAATTAATTAGTTTGGTGGGGAAGCCAGCTCAAGAAAGAGTTCTGGTTATTTCAAACTTCTTGCATTGAAAAATTATGGAGGCTACTGTGCTGTTGGGAACTTTCAGTTCAATAAAAAAAATCACAGAAAAAAAATGCACCAAACGGATATGCCACTGACTATACTAGCTAGTCAAACAAGCAGATATTAAAAGCTGAGACTGTTTGCCAATATATTCCTGTCAGGAACACATCGGAGCCCCTCATGCACCACGTCACGGTCACTCAGCATGGCATGGGGTCCTACCACTATGCTAACTATGGTGTGAACACGTTCTGAAGGTGACGGAATACTGCTCACAGCCAAGCTTCCACACAACCGTATAGCAGGACAACTAATGCAATGTGAATAAAGCAAGACTGCAAGCTACACACATATCAGACCGTGTGATGGAGGCTACCAGGTGCAAAAGAATGTTAAATGCATTTTTTTTCTGTGATTTTTATATTTATGTATTTCATCCGCACAATGCTCCGTTTTGTGTAGGATGCCTTCGTGGTGCATGTGGTCCGCGCCGGCATCCTCCATTGTACGCAATTTTTGCTGGGGATGGCCGTTTGCTGCAGTCCACATGTGGTGGGACTGCTCCCCCAATGAGAAACATGCTACAGTGTTTGGGGTCTGAGCAGTTCCCCCATATTGGCCACTATATTTCAGTGATTTTTTATCTTTCAGTTCAACAGAAATTTGTTGTACCATTCTCCAGATCTTTGCCTCTATACAATCATGTCTCTGATCTCTACAAGCAGTTATTTCCTCCTTATGCCTTGGTTTTTGCTATGATGAACATTGGCACACGTGAGACGTTATATAGACAGTTATATCTTTTCAAATAATGTACAATCAACCAAATTTATCACTCCAATCAAGATGGACTTCAATCAAGACGTTGAAACATCTCAAAGATTATCAAATTAAATTGGAGGCCCCAGGAGCCTAAATTTCAAGTGTCAAAGCATAGGGTCTGAATGCTTATGTCCATGCAAAATTTTTGCTTTTCCATTTTTTCCATGCTATTTTCAGTTTCTCATTATGGGGTGTATTGAGAGCATACGGTTCTGATTTTGGTTTGCTCTAATTGCTGTTCTTGTTTTGACTTTGATTCTTGGCTGATGATTTCGCTCCTGATGCGTCCTCCTGGTTCTGACTTCTAGGTTCAGGGGCTAGGCTTCCTGGTGCAGGAAATACCAGCGAATAAGATGTGGCATTGACACATCCAGCACACTGTCATCAGTCATGTGACGCCGAAGATGTTATATGACCAGGAAGTGTGGAATATTTAAACAGGCAACCACCAGGCCACAGTTTGCCTGTGATTGATGACTTCTGGATTCCTCACTATCATTTCTTTCTCACTCTTATTCTGACATTTCTGGCATTCTGAACCTGCTTGCATCTTGACTACTGATTCTTGGCTGAGGATTTTGATCTTGACGTGCCCTCCTGATTCTGACTTCTGGCTGGGTAACAGTCCTAATTCTGTTTTATTTTAATTGCTAATCTGATTTTGACACTTTAGTAATTATTCGGCTTATATTTGTCTCTCCTAGTTTGACCCAGGTAATTTCTTAATGTGGTCATCAATCTGTCACTACATTCTTCCTTCTTTATACGACAACGCTTTAGGCAAAAAGGATATAAGGAAAGAGACATTCAAGTGGCATACGAGAGAGCAAGATTGACAAAAAGACAAACACTCTTACACCCGAGAGGGAGAAGGAAGAACGAAGGAGAAAGAGACAATAAGGTGAGGTTCATAATGGAATTCAATACAGGTTTTGAGGAAGTGTGACAAGCACTGAGAAAACATTGGGATGTTCTCTTGTTGGACCCCAACCTAAGATCTATAGGGGGTTCTGCCCCATTGATGACTCCATGGAGATGTAAAAACCTCCAGGATATGTTAGTGAAAATCCACTATGAAGAACCATCCTTAGGTCAGCTTTTTGGAACCAGAGGACCAGTTTGGGGTTGTAAACCCTGTGGTAAATCTGTTGCATGTGGAAATATTGAACGTACAAATTGTTTTTGGGACCAACAGAGAACACGTGAATTTGAGATTACCCACTCGGTCACCTGCGACACCATAGGTGTGATATAGTGGGTGATTTGCCCCTGTGAAAAGATCTATGTGGGGATGACCTCAAGACCCTTAAAAAGGAGGGTGAGGGAACACATATTGGCAATTGAGGGAGCTAAGAATACAGAAGATGTGAGTTTTCTCCAACCCATCCCTAGACACTTTCTTGAGGAACATGACTCAGATGGGTCATTGTTTAAGTTTCGGGGTATTGATCGGGTCTTTATCTCAAGATGTGGTGGGGATTGGAAGAAGATACCATTTTAAACCAGATGGACCCACTTATTGGATACTGTAGTACCACATGGTCTTAATGAGATGAATAGCTTTGTTCCATTTCTATAAGAGTCCTAGTAGATTAGGCCAGGTATATATATTTATATATTCCTAACTGTTATAATTTGTTTTTTATGTGTTTTTAATTATGAATATCTTACTAATTATACTTCTGTCTTCTCTCCTTTCTTCTAGAAGAATGTGGCCGCATAACCCCTGGATTTGCATTTACCTCCATACCCGTGACTGTAGTTTGTTGCTGCATTTCTTCTCTCCTCCTGATCCAGATTTTAGTTATCTCAACCCCCTCCCCCTCCTTTTTTTTTTTTTGGGAAGATATGCACTGATATGGATTACTGAACAAGCAATATGAATTGATGACTATTATATATTATTTTATATATATATGTATGTATATATATTATTTTATTAAGTTTTTCACGTTTATGCACGGGCACTGAGCACTTTGGGCACTCACACCTTACGATTGTGCACTATTTTTAGGTTTTCCCAGTGTGGCCATATTGTCTTGTGCTGTCTGCATAGACCACTGGAGTGGATACCCCCCAAAAGGCACATTCAATACATCAAAAATATATAAATACGTGACATCACAAAAATTAAGGGAGTACAATTGAATAAATATAATAGTGTTTATATGTATGCTGCTGTTTACACTATTATATTTATTCAATTGTACTCCCTTAATTTTTGTGATGTCACGTATTTATATATTTTTGATGTATTGAATGTGCCTTTTGAGGGGTATCCACTCCAGTGGTCTATGCAGACAGCACAAGACAATATGGCCACACTGGGGTGAATTTATTAGAAGCCTGCCGCTGATAGGAATCGCAGTTTGAACTATCTATACAATGTGAATAAGCATCTACCATTGTATTTTAGGATGACAGATGTACTTATGTAAAAATGGAATATGAACGTATGGCTCCTTCTTTCCCTTTTTTCTCCCCCTTATTCCCCCCTCTCTCCACACACATGCACATTTGCACTCATCACGTTTTGCTCACGTATATTAATATCGCATATTTTATGGCTTATATATATAGAAGTCGTTTCTAACATGGTTTTATGACATATGTAAGTTATTTGACTAATTGTCACTTTATTCACTATTTCATTTTACTAATGGATTGTACTATTGTGGATAAGCAGGGGACATTGTTTACCCTCCCGACAGACTGAGATGTTCCTTTCTAGTGGTGTACGCCGGTAGGGGTTGTAATGTGGTAATTCAGCCACTTACGTAGGACGAATAAACATATACTGATAATTCCCATTTCCAAGATGGCAGTTGAGAACCCAGTACAGTGATGCGCATGCGCGAGGTCTTGGTTGATCTCACGGGAGGTGGGACGGAGGCGCGATTTAGCAACAGAGAGGAGATCCTTTGTGATTGGTATAGGAGGTAGTGAGGAGGAGTCAAGAAAAGGCCGATGCCTATTTAAAGTAGGATCGGAAGAGGAGTATTAGCGCCCCTTGAAAACGCTACGGGCGAAACACAAGTTGGGGTTACTGGGATGGACTCAACACTTGGTTAGTATTACATACTTTTCCCTTACATGGTCATTTGTTTGTATGTAGTTTTGCTGGAGACTAACACTCGCAGACCATTGAGGGGAATCCGATGGAGGGTGATATCACCTCGGGGTCTGTTTGTTATAGATGGGAGTTTGACCTATTCATCTCTCCAGTATTGTAGTATGCCAGTGACATGTACTATAGGGCAGCCTGATGTGGGTGCTAAAATGTTCCCTTAGATAGTCTGGGAAGGACCACAATAGGAGGGATTACTGTTACCCACGTGTGAACTTACCTATAGTATACGTCGAGATATTCCTATTTTCGATATTTCAAGTTGCATTTATGATAGTGTATTGGCTGTGCTGAACAAGTGTTGTTTCTGTCCTTTATCTTGCCATCATGTACTCTTTAATGCTGCTGGTGCATTTACTGTTATGTATAATTATGTGGTTATTTTAATCATTGAAATAAAATTTGGATATTTTATGATCAGTGGTGTGGTTTTCTTGGAGTTGACTAATTGGCGCAATCACACCCATAATTGGCACAGTTTATGTGTTAGGTGGTTGTTTATGTATCAACTATGTAAGATACAAGGGTTTTTAAAATCGGCGTCTAAAACTTCGGTCTTAATAAATGACCCCCCCTTTTTTTTTCTAAACTGCTATGAACTGATGATGAGCTATAAGAAGCCAACCTAACATGTTTTTCATAATTTTGCAATATTTCCTTTTTAGATTGCCAAGTAGAAGAGTTCTTAATAGATGTAAGCGGCTTATAGATGTAAGATTGCATATTATATACTAAACAACCTTTTAAAACTTGATACTGGCAATATATCTCATAATATGTTTGCTTTTCTATAATACACTTTTGCTTTGTCCTAAATTTTAAAAGAATATGTCTTATTAAAATTATAGTTTGAAGTGAATATTTAATACAATAAAATAAACATACTAGGGTCATGTAAACATTATTGGAGAAGTGTAAGGACAAGCTAATCAGTTTATAATGAACCAGGTTCATTCCGAATTTCACAAAAACTTGTCAACCAAACGAACCCAAAGTTTTTCAAGTGTGCTTCAAACAAATTGAGAAAACTATTTAAAACAATATTCAGATTCACAAGCAAGTATCTCTTCTAGGGACATTATAGAAAAAGAATAAAAACAAATAATTGTGTAAAATATTAGGGACTTTGATCAGCGAGAGCAGTTTGAGGGAGCAAGGGGCTGAGGGGCTATAGCAGAGCGCTTAATAATGCAGCTGCTGCAGAACCTCATTCCTTGCTGTTCTGCGCTACAAAACCAGTTACTCGCAATATTTTTTTTTCCTCATTTGAACAGAAAGACTATTTTTTTTTCAAAATCTCAAGTTTCTACATTGTATTATTGAAAGCACAGCACCCCAATAGCATTCTGCTGCTAAGCAACTACAATTTTTTTCACTGAATTATATTTATCTATTATTATTAAATGCGCTGAATGATAGCAAAAGAATTTTATAGCAAAAAAGCCATTTTTATACCAGCGAAATTAAATTCACTGTAAATAGGATTACTGCCTTTCTTGCAACATTATATAAGTCTGCAACATGTGATTTATAGTAACCAGTTCTGGTCACGTGTTGAGGAGGAGTTATGGTTGTGATGCCTTCCTTGTGCGGCAGCGCACAATCACTGCATGGATGAAGACCGGATACTTCTGGTCCCAGAGAGTGCTGGCTGGCGTGCATTACATGGTGTGGGAGTTCCCACCTTTCATCCAATGCGTACGTCTGCCTATTGCTGATGTCACAACTTCAGGTGTGCACAATTATTTTTTAAGCCATGAAAGGGGTATATATAGGAGGGAGTTTGCACATTTAGTATGTTCCCCTGATGAAGCAATACTAAGCGAAATGTACGTCGGGACTGTGAGACGGTGGCAACTTGGTATGTTATATAGGCGAATTGATCACTAGTATTTATGTGTTATATCTAATATGCAGTTGGATTTGGGTCCATTATATCAAATTTTGCACTGTGCACTTTAATCTTGATCCTGCTATTTGAGTTATTGTATTGTTATTAGTTAGTGATCATAGCCTTACCACGTATTTATTATATTGCTCCCGCCCTGCTTATTGGTATTTGACCCTAGTATGTGTTTTCAACCTCTTGTATTTTACTATTTTAACAATCATGAATAAAGATTAACTATTTTGATCTATATTTGTGCCTTTCCTTGTCAGAAATTAGCTGCATCATTCTGCAGTCCGTGCGCCTAACTAGAAATCTATGACAGCTTAGAGCTGCCGTAGATTTCTGACTTCATTTGTGCAATAAAACAGGCATAAATTATGTTAAATTTGTTGCTGTGGCTGGCCATGCCCCCTTATCTGCCCTTACCACACCTCCTTTTACAAAAGTGGTGGGGATGGCAAAAAACGGGATATGCGACAATTTTGTAAAAATTTGAAGTTAAAGAGTCGCACCTGCAGGCAGCATTCTCAGAGGGAACAGAGAGAGGCATGATCAACAATTGACTCTAGCTTTATTTAGAATCCATATGCGGGCATATTTAAATCAAAAGGGACAAAAGTATTGTGCAAAAATTGTCTGTCTACAAGGGAGCTGTGAAAAATGAAAGGCAGAATTTGATTGGTTGCTATGGGCAGCTAAGGGTACTTTCACACTTGCGTTATTCTTTTCCGGCATACAGTTCTGTCAAAATGGCTCTATGCCGGAAAAGAACTGATCAGGCATATCCCAATGCATTCTGAATGGATAGAAATCCATTCAGTTTGCATCAGTATGCCTTCCGTTCAGTCACTGTCATGCGTTTTGGCCGGACATAATACCGCAGCATGCTGCGGTATTATGTCCGTCGAAAATGCCTGATCAGTCGCCGGAATCCCGGACCCGGCATTAAATTACACTGACTTGCATTAGTGCCAGATCCGGCATTGCAAAACAACTGAAGGACGGATTCGGAAAACTGTGAAAAAGACTGCAAGACGGATCCATCCATCCGCATGACAAGCGGAGAGACGGATCTGTTCTTGCAATGCATTTGTAGACGGATCCACACCCGGATCCGTCTACAAATGCTGTCAGTTGTTACACTGAACGGCAGATCCGGCTGGCAGCTCCGACAATGGAACTGCCTGACGGATCACACTAATGCTAGTGTGAAAGTATCCTAAGGAAGTTCTACTTTACACCAGTTTGATGAAACTCCCTCAATGTTTATGTATATTTAAATAAAGACAAAGAGAAGAGTGTGAAAACTGTAAAATTGTACAATTGCAAAAATTGCAAAAAACAGATTATACCTAAAAACAGATCCGATATTTTATCCAACAAACGGATCCAGTCAAATTTATATCCAGTTGCATCAGGTAACTTCAGGTGTTTATTTATTTTTTAATCCTCGAATGAATAAGTGAAACCAGTCAATCAGTTTACTTTTATTTGTACCTTTTCTACCTCTAGGCCATACTTTAAATGCATTAGTGCCCAGAACTGCACTGTGTTTTCCAGATAAAGCCACAGCAATGCTTTGTAAATTAGTAATATGACGAGTATTGAGCGACTCGAAGCATCAAAATTGGAATTTGATCCAAAGTTTAGAAAAAAATAGTTTCGCAATCAGAAACTAATCAGAATTTCCTTGTGCTTTGTGGTAACTAAGGCAACTTTCACAGTATCGTTTTTCTTTTCCGGCATTGAGTTCCGTCCTAGGGGCTCAATACCGGAAAATAACTGATCAGTTTTATCTCAATGCATTCTGAATAGAGAGAAATCCGTTCAGGATGCATCAGGATGCATTCGTTCAGTCACTGTCAGGCATTTTGGATGCTGCGGTATTAGGGCATTTTCACACTTGTGTTATTCTTTTCTGGCATAGAGTTCCGTCAAAAGGGCTCTATGCCAGAAAAGAACTGATCAGGCATATTCCCATGCAATCTGAATGGATAGAAATCCTTTCAGTTTGCATCAGTATGCCTTCCGTTCAGTCACTGTCAGGTGTTATGGTGGGACATAATACCGCAGCATGCTGCGGTATTATGTCCGTCCAAAATGCCTGATCAGTCGACGGAATGCCGGCATTAATTTACATTGACTTGTATTAGTGCCGGCATTGCGAAACAACTGAAGGACGGATCCGTCCTTCCGGTCTGCGCATGTGCAGACCGGGAAAACTGTGAAAAAGAGTGCAGGACGGATCCGTCCATCCGCATGACAAGCGGAGGGATGGATCTGTTCTTGCAATGCATTTGTAGACGGATCCGCATCTGGATCCGTCTACAAATGCTGTCAGTTGTGACACTTAGCGGCGGATCCAGCAGGCAGCTCTGACGACGGAACTGCCTGCCGGATCACTCGAATGCAAGTGTGAAAGTACCCTTATCTCCATTCAAAATGCCTGATCAGTTGCCGGAATGCCTGATCCGGCATTAATTTACATTGAAATGTATTAGTTCAGGATCCGGTATTAAAAATACCGTAATGATGGATCCGGCATTCTGGTCTGTGCATGTGCAGACCTTTAAAAATGTGAACAAAATAAATACTGTATCCATTTTGCCTGATGACACCGGAAAAACCATTTCACTGTGATCTAAGCATAGGGAGAGACGTGACAGGTTCTAGGGACAGTGTCCAAGAAGACTTTAATTGTGTAATATTGGATAGGGAGAGTGCAGGGACAGTGTAGGGAGATCGTAAGGAGAGTTTTTACACACTGTATGGTGAGCATAGGAAGAACATATACTTCAGGGACAGTACAGGCTCTCTAATCTGAAGCTGAAGGGATTCATAGGAAACAGTGCAGTTTGCATCAATCTCTATGTAGGGTACAGAGCTATCTAATTGAACAGGGTCCACCATACTTAATAGATAAGGAATTCCATTAGGCCTTGATTCTCAAATTGGGGTGATTAAGTTGTCTAATTTACATATTATTGGGGTGCCCACCGTGTTTAATAGATAAGCAAATCTATTAAGCCTTGATTCTCGAATTGGGGCGAATAACCTGTCTAATATAATTGTTATTGGGGTGCCCACCTTGATTAATAGATAATAAATCATATTACACCTTGATTCCTAAATTGGGGTGAATAACCTGTCTAATATAACTGTTATTGGGGTGTCTGCCTTGTTTAGTAGATAAACAATTCTATTGCGCCTGGATTCTCAAATTGGGGTGAATAAGCTGCATAATTTAACTGCTATTAGGCTGTTCTCCCTGTTTAATAGATAAGCAATCCTATTATGCCTTAGTACTCAAATTGGGGTGAATAAGGCTACTTTCACACTTGCATAGTTGTTTTCCGGTATTGATAACTGCATCCTAATTGAACTGATGCAACCTGATGTGCAAAATCAAAATGGATCCATTTAATTTCGGCATTGAGATTAGTGATGAGCGGGAGGTGCCATATTCGATTTCGTGATATTTCGCGAATATTCGTCGAAATTGAATATTCGACATTATTCTATATATTGCGAACGTTATGAGAATTTATATTCGCATTGCGAATTAAACTTAGAGCTGAGTTCCTAATGGTTGTAACTTGTATTGCTAGAATTGACGAAGATAACGAAAATCACGAATATAGCACTATATTCTCAATCTTCGTTATATTCTAGCAATACAACCATTAGGAACTCGGGTCTAAGTTTAATTCGCAATGTGAACATATAATCGCATTGCGAATTCAACCTAAAGCTGGGTTCCTAATGGAATCTTATTGATCTAAGAGCTAAGTTCCTAATGGTTGTATTGCTAGAATATAACGAAGACGACGAATATCACGAATTCACGAATATAGCACTATATTCTCAATCTTCGTTATATTCTAGCAACAACCATGAGGAACACAGCTCGAAGTTTCATTCGCGAAGCGAACATATAATCGCATTTCGAATTAAACAAAGAGCTCGGTTCCTAAGGGTTGGCTTGCTAGAATATAACGAAGATTGAGAATATAGTGCTATATTCTTGAATTTCTGATATTCGTTATATTCTAGCAATACAACCATTAGGAACCCAGCTCTAAGTTGAATTCACAATGCGAGCAATTTAGGCTATATTAATCGCATTGCGATTACAACTTAGTCAAATTTGTGAGATCGTGATTCTTACATCCGACAGTACATTTTAGCATGGAGGCGTTCCTATGCACACGGGAAGTTGGCAGAAGCAGCAACGGGCATTGACTGGAGCGGGCAGGGAGCCAGGAATCCTCCGTACAGGTAAGAATAGCTTTTGGGAAGTGGGAAGACAAGTTAGACAACCAGAGAGCAACAATGATTAACAACTTAAAAAAAAAAAAGAATATTCGAAATAGCGAATATATAGCGCTATATTCACAATATTCGCAAATTTGCGAAGTGCCGGTATTCGCAAAAAAAATTCGCTATTCGAATATTTGCGCTCAACACTAATTGAGATCCTCTGCTAGATCTCAATACTCAGAATTATCAGCACTAGTTTGAAAGTAGCCTAAGCTGTGTAATATAACCATTATTTGGGTGTCCACCTTGTTTAATAGATAAGCAATTCTAATACACCTTTATTCTCAAATTGAGGTGAAAAGGAAGTGTAATTTTACTGTTATTGGGGTGTCCACTTGCCTGTCACAGTAACTGTTTCACTACCAGAAAGGACTAGCAATGCATAGTGATGTTCACCGGGATACACTCTGCCTGTAGGCTGGGATATAGCTTTGTGACAAATTAATTCTTTACAAAGCAATTTTTTGGGAAAAATGTGACGAAGCTTCTGAATTGAATATTTGAAAACTTTGCTCATCTCAAAATATTACCATGCCTTTTTTAATACATGACAGTGTCCGGCTTGCCTTATAGGCAGCTGATTGACTTTGCATGCAGTTATTTTTTTTTTAATGATCTACAAAATAGACCCAAATCCTTATCTTAATTGACTCGCTCTGTTTTATTAATAGTAGGACATATGTTACATACAGATTATCAGTATCCAGGTGCATAACTCAAACTGTAACTGGCATTTATTTATTTTTCTTCTAATACGCAGGGACATTGATAAGAAATGTTTTCTAATATACTTTATTTAGTAATTGTACATTTCTAGGAGAAAACTTGCCCTGAAGTGTCCATTAGCAGCGCTCTCTAAAATGAGCATTATTAAGGAATATCCATCTTCACAGTGCAGCACTGCACCCTCATATATATTTCTTAAATGACCATATGTACTATTATATATATATATATATATATATATATATATATATATATAGTATATAGAAAATAAATAGTGATAGTGACAGTGTGTGTCACTTATGCTTGATATTGACCACATCATGATGGGGCGCCGAATGCAGCAGGAGGCGCTGTGCGCAGAAGCCAATGAGCACCGCCCTTCCAGGCTTGATGCCACCCACATCACGCTGTATATCCCTGTACAGCACTTTCATGCAGCAGGAGTGGCCGGCCACAGGTTGGTGAAGCTGGAGCAGCTGAACCAAATGTGTAGGCTAGTGTAGCAGATGCTGCTCTCCGCCACACTGCTGAGTGCAGGAAACAGTGGAGAGAGTTTGGATGAGATAGCTTCCTTAATCCCCCCTCCCCTCCAAACGGTCTCCACCATTTCCACCATGAGATAGCTTCCTCAATTCACTCTGTACTTTTCTGTTCAGCGCTTCAATGTGGGCGCTGACTGTGAGGAGCTTCTCTTTCTCTCTTCACTACAAAGATGAGCCTGTAGCGTGACATTGTTCCCCCTGAACCTCCACTGCCTGGCTTATGAGTGAGGGTCACAGTGTCCTTTACAGTATAAACAATTAGGTGTATATGTTTAGAAAACAGAAAATTAGAAGAAAAAAAAAACTTGTTCTACTTATTAAACCTGCCCTCGTGATTTAATAAAGTGGAGGGGTCAAGTCAGTAACTTGTACACACAGCACACCTGCATATACCCCATGACAAACACAGCTTTGCTACACAGCTGACATATATACACACAGCATTGCTATACACACCTAAAAAACAACACCTGCTACACAGCTGACATACACACAAACAACACAGCTGCATACACCTCATGACAAACACAGCATTGCTACACAGCTGATAAATATACACAAAACTCCGCTATAAAAACCGAACAAACACAGTCTACTGCATATACTTGTTTCACACACACACGATTATTTTTCCTAAAAGGAGGCATGTCAGATCTAGATGAGCTCCTGAGCCAGATACAGTATAATCAATGCCTCTACACAGTTTTTGAAGAGCAGATAAACTTCTGTGTGTCTGTACTGCCTCGTTCACACGGTAGTGTTTGGTCAGTGATTTTTTATTTTCTGTTACTATGTTCACTGAGCAGGAAAAATATTTTAATATTTTAATAGTTCCGACAGCTGATACCTGTTATGTATGTATATATATATATATATATATATATATTATATATATTATTTATTTATTTTTCTATGTAAAATTGGGATTTTTTTTTAACATAATACCTTTTAGCCCCCTTAGCCCCATTCACCATAATACAGATCTATTATGGTGAATGGAATTTTGCCGCTCTGCTGAGCTGTTCCTCATGTACAGCTTAGCAGGAAGCTTACCATGGCAGGCCTGTGAAGCTTCAGCAGCTCCCAGTTTGCAATTGTAACTGATCAGAGCCCTGAGATTTCACTTCGGGGGCTCCAATCGGAAGGCAGATGCTATTGAAAATGGCACCTCAAGGGTTGCTGGCTGCCTGCTGTATTATACAGCCAGCACCCACTGTGCATGGAGTGGGCTCAGTGCAGCCCATACATATATGGCATTATGCATTAAGGGCAGGGACGTGCACAGACATTTTGAAGGGCAGGGGCTTAAATAAAAAAAAGGGCACTTGTCACATGACGTAGCAGACATGCGTCACGCACGTCCAGCCCCTGCGCTAGCCTTAAAGAACCCTGTCCCTCTAACCCTGCACTGGTGAGTGGGCGGATTGTTGAATAAATTGTATCAGTGAATAAATTGCGCTGCCGCCGGTGGGATGGACCACTTACCTCTTACATCCAGGGACATCTCCTGTCATGTAGATCTTCACTTTCCTCTTCTCCTTCGTCTGACCCAAACCGCCATGGCAAATTCTTTCAGTCACATCTCCCCTCTACAGAGTTTGTAATACAGACACAGTCAGATTTCTCAATGTTTGCATCACCCTCCCCATCCTGGCCCGGCACACGCAGGCTGGACGGGTGCCCGCCGCCCGGCACTTGTGCACATAGAAAAAAAAAAGGCAGCTGCTTGTTCTGCCTAGCGCCGCAGACCCAGAAAAAGAAAAAAAGAAAAAAGGGAATTAAAGGGGCAGAGGCAGAAAGGGGCAGAGGCTCAAGCCCCCTTTGAGCCCTATGTGTGCACGTCCCTGATTAAGGGGTTAAAGTCTTTCAGCAGATTTTACCTAAATTACACACAGAAACCCTATTTGCTGAGTGTACTACTGCCTTAGCTGTAGGATACTGCCCTAGCTGTAGAATACTGCACTGGGTTACATTTTATTTGATTTTTCCAAGGAGTATTGCATGGTCTATAAGACTCCCTATGCCAGCTTGTTGGTTTCTATAAGGAGAAACTTAATTCCTGTAACCACACATCAAACACCTCTGACCCAGTCAACCAAGTTAGAAGTTAACTGTTCTGCACTGACAAGGTGCAGAAATCCCAAAACAGGGGTCTGCAGATGGTATCTTTTCCTTACGTGAAAAATTAGGGCTTTGGCTTATTTCCCGTCACAGTTCCAAAACCTGTGTAAAAGGTCAAACATTAACTTACAGGGTAGCCATCCCATAGGTAGCACTAGAGATCCAGCTTTTGTTCTCTTAGATAAGATCCTTTTTACAGTACATATACTTTTTCCCATGGACAGTTGCCTAGCCTACAAGACTCCCAGTGCCAACTTGGTGGACTCCACAATGTGAAACTTTTTTTTATTTTTTTAAGATTTTACTCTTTTATTTCAATGTTATCAATGTATACAATAATGACAGTAAGAAAGTAATAACATAATTACAAAATCATCCCTCCCATGCAACCTTATCCCCCCCGCCTTGCAGAAAGAGAGAAGAAAAAAAAAAAAAATAAAATACAATAAAATTCATCAATCACCCCATTTCTTCCAAATACTATCCCACTTTTCGTGAGATCCTCTCTGTCTATGCAGAATCTTTTCATAGCTTTTAACCTTGGTGACTAAATTTAGCCAGTTCTTACAGTCTGGAGCAGAGGGGAGAACCATTTTCTAGCTACAAGGAGCCTGGCTAGAAACAAAACTTTAGTCAACAGTCGTGACTTCGTAACCCGACAGCTAACCTCCAATAGGTCCCTAAAATCCATACCTTTGGAGAAAGTGGAATATCCATATCAAGTCTTTGGAATAGGGCGTGATGACGTGAGGAGTT